>BMAV01013625.1:425728-438874 GCA_019973955.1 Trichonephila inaurata madagascariensis | reverse complement strand
TTCTGCTTCGGAAAACGAACATCTAAAATTATTTCTTTTATTTCGCTTGCACTTTTTTGTTGATGGGTGTAAACAGAAATGGAGCACCATTCTATTTAAAATATTATACGCCGTTAAAATATTACACACCATTAAAATATTATTCGGCATATCTTAAGTGTTAAACGAAACCGAAATCGCCATCTTGCTTATGACGTAGGGTGCCGAAGAACCCCATTGGCTGGAATTTCAAGCAACTTTTATTTGGAACAACTTTTTGAGCTCGCTAGCAAAATGTTGTTCTAAAGCTGTTGCTATGGCAACTGAGTAAAAATTGCACGAATTGGGTGAAACGTGTACGTGTGATACGGCCTTCTCTCCTGTTTCCTCGAATTTTACCATCATGTTTTTAAGAGCACGCTCTGACATCGGTCCACGTCGTTGTTTCTTGAGACGGAGGAACTCTGACTGCTGCCGCTGCATTCTCACTGTTGCGGTAGTATAGCTTCACAAGAGGGGCTCTCTCAGACAACGTCGGCATTCTGCAATGCTTATATGATTGTGGCAAGAACAACATCTTCCTTTTATTGTGCGTGATATTTGTATATTTTGTTGGAATGTGCTGACGCATAGCACCATCTATTGACAATATTTGTAACTTTTTTTTATTATTATTTCAGAAACCTCAAGTGCATCCATCTGAAGTGTCTGTTATCCAAATATTTTTTTTTCTTCAGACCAGTAGAATGGCCTCCAGGGACCTTTGAGTAACCGAAGTTTAATTTCCCCGACCCTGTATATTATGACTGAAATTTATAATTACGAAATCAATAATTTTTCTGTTAGTATCATTTTTACGGATGATGATAAGAATATGCTCTATTTTCAATATTCTTAGAAATACTTTTGAGTGTAGGTTTACATATTGATCTCTCTATTTCGAATGTAGATTTTATTGTTCCATGCACGCACAATAGCACTCTTCAGTTCAGCACTTCAGGTCAATTTTATGTTTGTCGAAAAAAAGGAGTACACAAGAGTTTAAAATTTTTTTTAACATGGAGTAGAGGTCTGGTAAATAAGCAAGCCGGTCCAGTAAATCAAATTTGTTAGCAGTTAATCACTGTTTAGTGATGCCGTTGCTATTAATTGCAGCTTTGTCTAGATGAAAATACGGCAATTTCCACGAAATCGTCTTAAATAATGTAAAAGTTTCTGTTTCAACACATTTTGCTATGTTAAGCTATATATTTTACATTAGACAAATGACTCAGAGGAAGTTCCACAGGCGATAAAAGCTCCCCAGATTATGTTTTCCCCTCAAAAGTTTATCTTTAAAAAATACTTTTAGACCAATTTCAAACCATGCTACCGTGAATTAAAACCATCCGGACCATCCAGAATAAAAAAAAATTCATCTTTGAACACAAACTAAAACCAAACTACTTAGACCAGGGGTCAGCAGACATTTGAGAGAATAGAGACGAGTTGTCAGAGAGGCTAGCTAACGAAGGAATCAGAGAGCTATTTGTATGTATAATGCATGCACCTTTCCCTCCTCCTCCAGAAGCAGTCACGATCAAGACTATCATGTTCACATTAATGTTTATGTTATTTAAATAAAGTTTTACAAAAAGTAACATTTCCCTTTCCTTCAAAAACCTAACTATCGAAAATATTTTTATTTCTGTGGCCCAATGCAAGAACAACCAAAGTCAAAGTATAATTTTGGGAACCTTAAACTTTCAAGCTTCGTTAAAAAATGTCCGTACCAATAATACCATAAATGTTTTATTCTGATATTCTTTGCTTACATTAATGATTAAAATTTTTACTTTAGGTTGCTCATTCATATAGGAGTTGGGAAATTTGCTACATATATATATATATATTGTTACGTAGAACGGGGTTCGAGGATTTTATGAAATTAATCTCAAAGAGCAAGGCAGTTCTTCAGGAGCGATGGAGATTTATTGTCGGAAAACAATCCTTGAAATACAGTTTAGAGTACTTAAAGTTGCTTAATAAATCTCAGAAGGTCTGCACACCTGCGGCGTTCACATTCAACTATAAAGGTCTAAAATACAAGTATGTTGAAAGATTATTCGCAAGCAATAGCTCGTCTTATTCAACAGCCGAAGTAATCACTAATCACTATAGTCAGAACAATACTAACTATAATCACTGGTCCACTCATCACGATCAAATCAATACTACTCTGCAGCAGTCATTACGATACTAACTCAATTTCGGCGAACGACTCCCTATTTATAGGCCTCACGGATATTTTAAGATCTGCTTACAGCAAAGATTGTAATAGTAGTCTATTTCTCCAGTAATCTCCAGAAGCATTCATATAGTTCCAACTCGCCAATATGTTCGCCAAGTCACCAAAAATCATGCTAACTTGACTTTTTCACCAATATATTGCCCCATGTTTCCATTGAAGCCCCATTATACTGTAAGGAACAGCGTTGCTTGCGAATAATACAATTTTAGCATAAAATACTCGTAAATACAACAAAGAGTAATATTAAAGTATTATACATCCAGTTATAAATTATTCATACTATTTTAACATTTACATTACACAAAATTCATAAAATATATATGGCTAGATATATAACTCATCTCATATTTATATAAAATTGATGTCCGTTGTCCTTGCATTAAGCCACTCATTATTAAGTAACCCTCGTCAAGATGCTAGTTACTCCCATGTATGTATATTTAGATATTTTTAGGAGGGGGAAAAACCGTGATATGTGCAATTTTTTTTTTATTTTTTATTTAAACCTTTTTTGATAGGTCAGTGGTTCCCAATTGACTCTCAAAGAAACCAAAGTTCAAGTACGCATACAAAGTGAATTCACCGTACAGCTTGAGAGGGAAAATGGAGTGTGGCAGGGGGATGATTTGGCATGTCGCTTGTGTAATATAACACTTGAAATTTATTAGAGACTCAAATATCAATATTAGGGGAAATATTTTTAATAAGTCAGTTCAAATACTGGCTTATGCTGATGACATTGGCATTATTGCCTAAACACACACCAGCTCTTAAACAGGCATTTATGGCATTAGAACAAAGTGCCAAAAGAATTAACTTATCTGTAAATTAGAATAAAACTAAATATTCACCTTGTTTAAAATCCAACTTAGTCACATAGAAATTAGCAATTATAAATTTGAAAAAGTTAACAGTGTTACTTACTTGGGAATGGAGATAAATAATAAAAATGAGCTGACCCCAGAACTTTATAAAAGAATCATTGCTGCAAATAGATTGTTTTATGCCTTGAAGAGTTATTTGAAATCCAGTTTTCTCAAATTAAGAACTAAATTGCTTCTTTACAAAAAGTCTTATAAGATGTGTCCTGACTTATGCATCAGAGACTTGGCCATTGACTTTACGTGATGAGGAAGCTTTGGGAATTTTCGAGAGAAAGATCTTACACTGCATTCTTGATGGGATCTGTTAAGGCCACCTTTACCATTTGTAATTTATTGTAAATTTGCGAGCGCCAAGGTGCCCGTCATTTGGGTTGTAAAAAATAATTTGGAGTGAAACATCAGTTGTAGTTCAGGCTGTGAACCTAGCAGCAATTGAGTCTCAAATTCATTAAAATTTTTAAGGAATACAGTCCATTGTTTTTATTGAGTTAAATTTATTCGTGCCTATCCAGGATCCAAGTGAATGGATCATGGAGAAGATCTAACTTAGAACCTTACAAAATTTACAAACAACCCGATATTGTAAAATTTGTCAAATTACGGCGATTTTAATGGGTTGGTCATCTGGCTAGAATGAATGAAAATCGTTGCTGCATGAAAATCTTTCTGGCAAAGCCCATGTGAAATAGACCTCGGGGTAGACCCCAGTTAAGATGGATTGACTGTGTTGAAAAAGGCTTACAAATTAATTTTAAAGGTCAAAAATTGGAAAACTGTTGCCAAACGTAGGAATGCTTGGTGAAGACTTCTGGAGAAGGCCAGGGTCCACCCAGGGCTGTCGAGCCATTGAAAAAGTGTTTGCCGAACATTTTTAACCCATGGACCCTTTTATAGTCAAAACTTGCCCATGGACACCTTTTTAAAGTCAAAGCTTTCCCAAGGACCCCTTCCCCAAGTGAAAAAGCTACATAAATGCATAGTATAAAAATTACAAATTAAAACAAAACATCTTGATGAAGAATCATTTATTGAAATTATAACTTTTGCTTAAAAAATTTTAAAATATTATTGACTTGGATGGACTTGCTAAGATGTTACGAGTGTTTTTATATCCGTCTCAATGTTTGCGAGTAACAACCGCAAATCCCCACGAGCAGTAGTTTTTAGTCTGTTTCTTTTTCTCTTTTGTTCTTTTTTTTGTGATGAAGTTTTTTAACAACACTGAATCCCCGTTCTACTAAATTGGAAGATGGGGAAGTAGTCAATAACTTCTGTACAATAACCTATAATGCAGGATATAAAATCGTAATCTCTTTTTGTAACCAGAATTTGTGGTACCCTTGTTCAAACATTAGTTTAAGCCCCTGATTTGTGGATATTTCAATAAGATGCTCCTGTATTAATATGGATTCATCTGTGTTTGAGATCTGAGTTAGGCCACATGCAAAAGGGTTCAGCACTCAATCGGGAATAACCAAGTAAATTGTTATTTAAATTTCCATAAAAATAAAAATGAATCACATTTTTATTTTATATTAAACCTTGCGTGGAGCCTCTAACGTTGTTCGGGGACCACCAAATCAATTTTAATTTTCCATGGACCTCCTGAATAATATTGTTGACCCTTAGGGATCCGTAGGGACCACTTTGGGAATCACTGGCTTAGAGCAATGACCTTGCATTGCTTTTGGAAGCTTTGTTATGCCTGTAAAGTAGTTTTCAAGTTCAGACACTGTTGCAAATTATCGGTTGTTAAGTTGCTTCTTAGGTTATATTTTTGATTCATGAAAGACAATCTTTCTGCACATGCATATGAAGAATCAAATATTGCGAGAACAGCCAATACAAGATTTTTTTTAACAAGTTATATGTTATATTGTCGTTCAAATATTGTTCCTTTTTCGACAGTTGTTTCATAGATGTCCCCTTGTGCTGATGAATTAGATAGAATTTCGCAGGGTAAAATGTATGTAAATATTTTCAATAAATACTTACAAAGCAGGAAAGGAAATGAGGATTTTTCAGCAACCAATTATTTTTTAAAAGTACATTAAGGTAAAGGTCTTTTAAAAACCAGTAAAGATTAAAATAGTAATAGTTCATTCATAAGTGTTAAATATAAGTGTTAATCTCCCTTTTTAAATTAATGCAAAGTGAAAAAAAAACAATTTTCATAATTAGTATTTTTACCACTTTTTTTTATCACATGTTTAAAGTTTTTCTTAATAAAATACCGTATTTAAAAATTACATTATTGTTATAAAAGAATTTTTTCCCCTTAAATATAAAACACAAAACAATTCAACTCCATAATTAATGTGTTTAAAAATGCAAATATTATTCATAAGAAAAGATATTCCAAAATAAAAATTGTGGCTAGGAATTGACAAAATTCTGAAGAAAAAAAAAGAAAACTATTTTACATGTAAATTTTATTACAGTTTTCTCCATAAATTGATAATGGTATTTTACATAAAAACAAAATTTTAAATAACATTTGTATTTAATTGATCGATAAAATAGTTAAAGAAATTTGACAATGTAATCAGTTTTTTTGGACTGCAACATTAACACACAAACTAGCTTTTAATCTAAAATTACACTAGATTCAGATAAATAAAATAATTTTAAAATTCCCTTTCACAACAGATTACTTACATGATAAATATGTAAGGCCAGTCCTAGTAGTGTTGGTATTATATATAGAGAACTCATTCTATAAAATATCACAAAATCCTAATTTGTGTGTTATAAATTTATAAGAAAAATGCGAATAGCTCCTGTATATACACAGGACTCAGATATTCATAACAAAGATAAGGGGTTTAATGCATCAAGTTTTTAAAAAAGCGATTAACCATCTACATGCATTCACTCATTTAAAACATTTACACAGACATATGTACACAATTGGTCCACTCTGTATGGGTAAAAATTTTGGCAGTGTTACATGGTTATGTACAGTTTGAAACAAAATTGGGGCATTTACTAGGCAGTCAAATAAGTAATGCCACAGTAATAGCTATAAATATACTTTACAAATCAAAAAACATGAAATGAGGGGAAAAATGGCAGTGCGGAGAAAACAAAATAATTAAATTGTGAGATTTCATTTTCACCTTAAAAAAATAAAAATTACTAAATAAATAACATTTCACATTCAGTAGTTCTCATAAGATGAGGTAGACAAGTCAAAAGAAAATACACAACTTAAATCAGAATTGAACAACACAAAAACATTATTTACAAATTCAGAGAATTTACACCTATAATTACAAACATTAAATAAATATAAATATATCGTTGACAAATGATATTAAATAGTTTTTTTTATGTAATACATTGATAAATATAGGCATAGAACTAATTCATCTCTTACCGAAATACATAACTCAACTGAATTATGAAATTACAAAAGTCAATCCCAAATATCTAAATAACATGCAAACAATTACAAATTAATACCACAGCCTCCATGTAGGAACTTGCATTACATTGAAAAATATATCAGACATAATTAAATAATCACATCTTAAAAAAATCAGTATTTCAAGATTTTCCATCAAACCTATATAAACATTAGTTTTCATTTAAAAAAACAATTAAATAAAAGAACAGAAAATACATCAGAATTTCTATATTTTTCCAAATAAATGTTATGAGTTATTACATTAAAATTTTTTAATTGAAAATAAATACACATTCCAAAAATTTATTGGGGGAAAATCTATTTGTTAAATATATTGCATATAAATCTTCACAATATTTTTTAAAAATAAATATGGCTTTTTTTTTAAAGTATGTCGATTACCTTATGAAATGCTTTTCCAGTTTCTCTTAAATAGTTTTTTCTTTATTTAAATACCCCTAATTCACTATGTTCTCCCCCTCCCCCCCATTCTGATGCACAGAAATTCAAAAAAATTTTACCAAACTAATCTGAAATTGCTGCATTTCCAGATTAAATGAGGGAAAAAAAAACAAATTATATCAAAACATTTTTACAGGTATTAACTTTAGTTGGCAATCAGAAAGGGATAGCAGATGGATTTCTTTTTCTTTTGGGAAAAAATGTCGCCATTTTGTTAATATTCGAATAAATATAGATTGGGGACCGACTCCAATGTAAAATAAATCATATGTATACATACATAATAACATATTAAAAACAGGCAATCAGAATAGTACTAATTTTCATTGTAAAAATAAGATAAATTATTGTAAGTTTTTTAAAAAAAATTATATGGGATGATTCCTTATTTCACCAGTCAAATGTTAACAAAAGCTTACAACAAATGATGAGCATTTATTTCATATAAAACAACAAAATTCAATTAAAAACAAATTAAGATCATAACCTTTAACAAATTAAATAGTATTAAAATACTGATTTTAAAACATCTAAACACACTAGAAGTAAGATCTGCATGAAATTATGTACCTAAAATTATATCACTTTCAGGTTGAATGAAAGAGATTCGCTTTTCATCACTTTGAAAAGATGCCATACTTTGCTTTCAGCAGTGAACAAACACATGCACAAATGAAAAAAAAAAATGGATTTCGATATTAGAAGTCATATAACATGCCTAACTGGAAAAAATCACATTCTTTAAGATGAACATTGGATCTTTGATGAAATTTCATGTCTATTCACAATGCTTTCAGGGATGATGATCACGACTTATGAAAAATACTGATAAGATTTAGTCAATTTCTCAACCTGAAATTGAAAAAAAATGTGAAATACTTTATAATGTCATTTTAAGAATGAAGCAACATAAACTAGAAAATGAAACAGATGGATAATTCAACAGATGACATAACATATAGAAAAAGCCTCTCAATTATGTAAAATTTTATTAAATTATTTGAGAACTGATATAATGATTAACAGTAACAGAATTAAAATCACGCCCAAATAGCTGATTCCCTTAAAAATCCTTTGGTTGCCTGCACAATAGAAAACTACTCTTATTCAGATTAATATAAAAATTCCCCCATGTTGCAACTTCCATGATTATGATGTCTACAGAAAGTAGACAAAATGATGGAAACACCTAGTAAAGAAAAAGCGCAAAAGCTCTTATGTAAATTTTTAGAGTTATGTAAACTGTATGCATCATTGCTTGCAACATGAGAGTTACACATAGAGTAGGAAAACAACTATTAACTACAAAGAGCAAAATTACAGATGAAACGCAAGTTGTATAATACTTTGTAATGAATTCAGAGTAATTTTCAGATACATGATTATTGGTGTTCACCTAGTACAAATTTGGGAGTCAAAAATAGCCAAAATTGCAGGTATGACAAGAGTTGTCTAAAATTGTAATCATCAAACGCTTCTTAAAATGGAAACTCTACAAAGAGAAAAAGAATTTGTCACAGATCAGCAAGCAATGACAAGTTATTTGCACGAAATCTAAGCATCCAGATGAGTAAATATCGTATTTACTCGAAGCTAAGCCGCTATTAACTCTAAGCCGCACCCCAAATTCTCAACACGTTTTTGTGAAAAAAAAAATAGTTGAAAAAGGTTTATTAATATCCAATATTTACGAATTTAAAAGAAAAAGTAAAATTAAAACTAATAAGGAGTGAATAAAATTAATTTATTTTGCAAGTATTAAAAACATACATAAACTGATAGTTGCTCTAACCATTAGTATCGCGCGCGCGCGTGTTCAATTTCCCCCATCCAACGAATTTTTCAGCCTTCGACTCTAAGTCACACCCGATTTTCAGTAGCATTAATATTGGGGGGGGGGGGGGGATGGGAATAGATATAGTAACAGTGGATTTAAATATCTGTCTAGTGCAGTGGTTCTCAGTGTAGTCCGCGGAACCCCAAAGATCCCCAGCGTCTTTCTAGGAGATCCACGAAGGACTCTTGATTAGTGTTAAAATTTCCCTCTTTTACTGGCTCTGAAAGTAGTGAAAAAAATTGAAGGATGTGCCATCCTAGACTAGATAACTAAATTGTCTCTTATGGAAAAACTCTACTAAAAATGTATTTTGATCAAAGATATTCAGTTTTTTTACTGTTTGCAACTATATAGCAATTACTATAACGTAATATTTTCAAAAAATAGCAAAAACATATCGAGGTGTTCAAAAAGTCTGCATAAGTAGCAGAGGGAGTCTTGGGATAATTGAAGAACCTTTAAATCTCTCAGCTGTGTTAGGAGTCAGGGTCCACGTGCTGTGTTAGCTATGTTAGTATTCAGTCTTGTGGGTCCACGATGTCAGGCTGATACATAAAAGGAGGCCACAGTGATCGAAAGTTAAAGAACCGCTGGTCTAGAGGATCCCACTTCAAGCAAATCAGTTTGGCAGCAGTTTACAGATCAAAACTTTTTTACATGAATGACAAAAAACACAAAGTGGTTCAGAAAGCATCAAAGAAGGTTTTAATGACTAGAAAGAAGACAAACAAATTGTCTCTCACTTTGTTTCCTACCGCAAGAAAAGTTAATATTTGATGACGGCATGCAGAAACAAACTACTTGGTTCCAACAGCTAATCAGGAAAGTAAATCTATAATGATAAATGGGGTATTCCTTAGAACCATTAGTTATTCTGAAAGATTGGGTAACAGACCAAAACTTACCATCATGAGATATCAACAGCAAAACCAATTTTAGGATCAGGAATACAAATGTCACAATAACCTCCACATTTTCCCTTTACAACTTCATCATTCTGAAAGGTATAAAATATTTAAGTAATTAAATCTTTTTAAAATTAGACTGATCCTTTCTGAAAAAAGAATGTGGGTTCATATTTAATCATTATTGATTAAGCATATTTAAAAATTAAAAATATTTAAAGCTCGCAATTACCATTGTCCTGCGGATGAAAATTTTACCAAGACCTAATTGTGATATCCAGTTAGTATCATGAGCTACTCGGAATCCAGTACCTTGAAGAGAAATGAAAAACATTCCTTGTGGACAATCTGGTCGGCTAAAGCAATCTCCTGCTGTACCATATGGCACAGGTTTACCTTGATATGTTTGACTAAATGTATAATCGTCCGCTGAAATGAAATATATAACTGAAATTTTAATTTTTTTTTTACTTCTACCAAACAAAATCAATACAAAAAAAAATACTATATAATGATATTTGAAATGAGTCCCTTCTATAATGAAAAGACAAAAAAAAGCATTCACAAGCAAGGTAAAGAAAAGCAAGGAGCAATGAGAAAGCAAGGTATGCAGTTCTCATTGGATCTGCGCAATAATGGCATTATTGTTCATAACTCAATGGAAAGTAATTTGTCATGTTACTAGATTAGTAAATAAAATAAACTAACATAGTAAATTAACAATGAACTTTCATTTGTTTTCCAAAATTATGCATGGAATGCTCTGTGTTTCAAAATTCATTCAAATCAATCTTGTTCCGGAGAAAGTTGTAAAAAACTCGTGGGTATACTTAAACACCATATTACTTCTACTAAATAACCAGTAAACAAATAATTTAATATATTTTTCAATTATTATCTTTTAATAATTTTTTTAAATAGTACTTTACTGCAAATACTTTTATTATTTGAATAACACATTAGGTATTCTTAAGTCAATGATCTCAACAAATCTCAAAAAATAAAGCAGATTTATAATTTTTTTGTTTTAATCAGATACAGTTTATAAATTTACACTAGTATGTATGCAATCACTTAGAGTCGATATTGGATTTTTGGCTTTCAATATCTCCAAAACTACAAGAGACAATTGCAAAGATATCTGGAATGGTTTAAAGTCCGAATATCAAAAAATTTTAGTAACAATTCACTTTTCTCTGAGACTGTGTGAATCATATTTATACTATCAAAAGCAACAAAAAAACCCAATCACATATTTTTTATACAAATGGCTTAATTTTTCAATTTTTATAATTTTAAAATAATTGCCAATAAATTAGCATAAATGTCTTCGAAAAAGTTTTATTAGAAAATTTTTTGATCTTTAGAAGTTATAAACGGTTATTTAGAATTACATAAAATTACTAATTTTATATAATCCTACCCCATAGCTTAACACTTTGCATGAATTTCTTGGAAGATTGATCTTTTAGTAAAATCTAAATAAATCGATTGCTGCATATTTTTTTTCAATGAGATTTTTTTACTTAAATATATATACGATACCCTCTCTCAAGCACAAATCTACAAAACATGTACTCTTATGAGACCCATGCTACAGCGATAGACTGGAAAAATCCGGTTGTTATAAAATCCGCGGTTAATACTAAAAGTGAATTCAAAACACTAGAATGCTACAAGCATTACGAACTGAAATAATAGTCAGTTGAATTTGTACAAGACCATGCAGTTTTACAATTTAGAGCCGGGGTGGGCATTAAGTCGATCGCGATCGCTCAGTGGACCACTAAGACATTTTGGGGTGACCACCTTCAATATAAGACCCAATAATCATTTGATCTTGTGAAAGTCCAGAAATATTGTATTTATTCGAATCTAACCCGCCATCGATTCCAAGCCATGCCCCAAATTCTTAAACAAGATTTTATGAAAATTGAAAAATAGTCCAAAATGGCTTGCCATTATCCAATTTTATAAAATTAAAATAAATTTAAAATGAAAATTAATATAAGAAGTGAATAATTAGATATCTGTATTATAAATTTATAATCCATGCATGAAGCTGTAATTGCTCTAAATACGTCATCCAACAAATTTTTCCCCTTCGATTCTAAGCCGCACCCGATTTTCAGTAGCATTGACATTGAGAAAAAAATGTGGTTTAGATACGAATGAATACAGTATTTTAAAAAATACGGAAAAAAATCGAATCATAAGAGAACATTTCGTTGAATAGAAAAGACACTTCACTATCTGGAGGTAAATTTATGCAGAAAATCGGAAAATGTTCTTGGTTTCAAGAAAAAGTTTGCTAAATAGAAAAATTCGTAAAATGGAGGTCCGACTGTATTGTATAATTTCTTTTAGCTCACTACACCTACGCCACTGGGTGGACCACAGCACCTTGAAAAAATTAGAAGTAGCCCATGACCTGGAAAAATCTGCCCACCCCTGATTTAGAGCAATGAAAATCAATATAACTCTCTCTCAACAAACGCAATAAACCAATTTGGTAATATTCCTTAAAAATTAGGCTTGAAGTTACTGTCCTGCACCAAGGGCCGCTTTTTCGCTTAGGCACGTGAATGCGGTGAAAAAAATTGTTGGTTGAAAAAAAATATATATATTTTTAAAAATATTCCTCCCAAACCAAAACTGGCAAGGTAAGAAGTGAAGGAGGGGGTGCTCTGGAAATTGTGTGTAGGGGGAGGGTTAACAATTAAAAGTGCCTAGGGCCCTGCTTGCTTCACATTTGTGTGATGTTCTGTTATACGTGTAATCTCTTCCGAATTCACACCTCTGTGTATCACAAACACTTACTGTATGTATATACATAACAATTACCTTCAGAGCACATTATATTGTGATAAGGATCTCAATCTGCTCAATTAATAATTATCTAAAATGTAATTGAGGAAAACAAAATCAAGAGTGCAAAAATTTCGTTAATTACAAAAAAAAAAAAAAAAAACCCATTAAACAAAAATAAAAAAGTTAAAAGAAAAATTTTAATAAAAAAAAAAAAAAAAAAAAAAACCCATTTCACTAAAATTCACAAGTTAATAGAAAAATTTTACTTCAAAAAAGAAAAAGAAAAAAAAGAGAACCAGTCATATTTACTAAATTCCTCTTTAATGCAATTTTAGGATTGATGGATTGATTTCTAAAATTTTGGAGACAAAAAAAATTTGAAAAACTCACAATTTATCTAAGCAAATAATAGAAATAAAGTGGTTATAGTGAAAATATTAATTTTCTAATCCCTTACCAGAACTACTTTTAGAGCTAAAACAAATTCTATAAAATATTTTGTTCAGCATGTTGATTTTTATATGCAAAGAAATCCCACAGTTTACAATGAATTACATTAACTTTCTATA
>BMAV01013625.1:368573-425328 GCA_019973955.1 Trichonephila inaurata madagascariensis | reverse complement strand
AATATATATATTTTTAAAAATATTCCTCCCAAACCAAAACTGGCAAGGTAAGAAGTGAAGGAGGGGGTGCTCTGGAAATTGTGTGTAGGGGGAGGGTTAACAATTAAAAGTGCCTAGGGCCCTGCTTGCTTCACATTTGTGTGATGTTCTGTTATACGTGTAATCTCTTCCGAATTCACACCTCTGTGTATCACAAACACTTACTGTATGTATATACATAACAATTACCTTCAGAGCACATTATATTGTGATAAGGATCTCAATCTGCTCAATTAATAATTATCTAAAATGTAATTGAGGAAAACAAAATCAAGAGTGCAAAAATTTCGTTAATTACAAAAAAAAAAAAAAAAAAACCCATTTCACTAAAATTCACAAGTTAATAGAAAAATTTTACTTCAAAAAAGAAAAAGAAAAAAAAGAGAACCAGTCATATTTACTAAATTCCTCTTTAATGCAATTTTAGGATTGATGGATTGATTTCTAAAATTTTGGAGACAAAAAAAATTTGAAAAACTCACAATTTATCTAAGCAAATAATAGAAATAAAGTGGTTATAGTGAAAATATTAATTTTCTAATCCCTTACCAGAACTACTTTTAGAGCTAAAACAAATTCTATAAAATATTTTGTTCAGCATGTTGATTTTTATATGCAAAGAAATCCCACAGTTTACAATGAATTACATTAACTTTCTATAGTTTTAAGAAAAACTAGCTTTTTGTAGTAAATTGATACTTTATTTTCAAATTAATTTACATTTGAATGACAAATAATGGAAATTAAAAAAAAATAGTTGTAGTGATATATAACAAAATAAGTTAACACTTGTCAAGCGATAAGATGACAACCAAAATATTGATCAGTATACTTAACTGATATCTATGTGAAGAATCTTTTAATGAAATAAATACACCTTTTTTTAGCATAACATAGTATTCCTTAGAATAACACAGTATAATTTTTAAATAATAAAATTATTTCTTCCTATCTTCTATCCTAAGTTTTTTCTTCATAAATATCTTTGGTGGATTTTTTATACAATGCATTAATTAAGTCCATCATTTAAATTCAATTTATTTTTAGATTCTAAAACTATTAAAAGTCTTTAGGACTAATATTTTACCTCATCTATTAGATGGTAGTAAATTAAAGTTGAAAAAAAATGTACTTTTGGTATTTCCAAAAATTACTATAGCAATGATTATGTATTGATTGAATATTAACGTAGCACTGTTCAGCTACACGAGGGCTTTTGGCGACGGACCACGTAATTTTGAACCACGGTCAAGTGACGTGGACGACACTTGAGCTGGCACCCCCTCTCTTAACTACCACACCACACCAACGGGAGGACGTTTCAGCTCTCGACAGATTTAACGTGCATCGCTGCCCTACACGGCAGGTCTTTAGTGGTACTGGGCTCGAACTCGTGACAAGGCAAGCCACGATCCGATACCTATACCACTCGGCTACCTTGGCCACACACGATTATGTAATTCATATCCAAATTTATTAAACCGAGTACCCTGTGATGAAATACGATTCTTCCTCCCAAAAAAAATGCAGTATAATATGGCAGAGATAAGAGTATCCTTAAGTGCCTGGTTTTTTCTTTATAGGGATGGACATTATTCAATTCAAATGTATGTTCTAATTATTTTACTGTGCTTTTATCAATATTTTTAATGTTTTTTCAACATAACTACATTTTACAATAGAATCATGCCCTTATTTCCTCCTGAAACCTGAGAGATAACATATGTTCATTCTTTCAATTAATTTTTCCAAATAAATTAGTACTAAAAAAAGATTTTAAAAAAATAAATTCGAATTTTGTTGAGCTGTACATCTGTTTTAATAGATGTCCAAGTCATGAGTACAACAGATTTAGAAACTTGCAACAAAAATCAAAAATCTTTCTGAGGGGAGGGGGGCTAGTGAAAATAATTAATAAAATTAGTGCAATTAATCACTAACAAAATTGCAAAAGTTAATTTTGAAAAGGAATTTGTAGAAATTGATTACAAGTAGTGTGCAAAATTTAACCCGGCACTTCTTGCACAGGGTATGTAATACCCACCGTCTAACTTTTTTCAATGCTCCTTCTAAACCCTTTTTGGAAAATGATTAGTTTCTCGTGAAGGTCTTTAAGGTCATATCCTTTGAGGGGCCTTAGCTTGTAGACTAATTCTAAATATATATTTTTGGATACCATCTCTTCGATTATGTCATACCCTGTGCGTGAATTGCCGTTACAGTTCTGAATGCATAAGCACGTTTTAAATCTTCCTTATGCTATGGCGTATTATTAAAATTATCATGCAGAAATGTCATATTTAAGTAATTTAATAGATATAGTATTTAAGATATAGTACAACAGTATTTTCGAGTGAAGAATTTCTCTTCGCGGTTATGATGAGGAAGAATCAAATGATGAAAATTATAACAGCGAGTATGATTCGTCACACTGAAATCGATCCAGATGTAAAGAAATGTTTTATTTGTAGAGACACAAAAAAATTGGGAAGAACGTAATTTTAAGGGAGACAACTGGTATACATCTTATCCACTTTCAGATAAACTTTTGAAAAAGTAAAAAAAAACTTATTGCTGGAACAAAGTTTACTCTTATATGTTTAGTTAAAAAAGATACAGATTTAAAAAAATTAAAATCCAGTGAAAACATCACATTCACTCACGACAAGATTATAGGAGTGTATAAAAACAATGTACTGAATGCCCTTATAAAAACAACTTAATTTAAGAGTGAAAAGTGTAATGAAATATTGTATTTTCTACTTTTCTTCTTTTTTAACTTTTGTGTACAAATTTTACGGTAAAAACATGTTAATATCCTTGGGTATGAGATACCCCTCGCGAGAACTCTCGGTCGTTTTTCTTCACGCGAGTGATGCCGGGTTAATAATTATTACAAAAGGACTTCAAATTTCAAGAAAATCTTTAAAACAACTTTCAGCAGTTACACATGAAAACATTCAGCAAAATTAGTAACAAAGACTTCAAGCATATGTTTTGCTCTTTTTGTCAAAAAGGGAATGATGGTTGTGCTAATAGAATTCTTTTTTTTTTTTTGTAGTTTTAGGGTGGGATAATGGGTTATCTCATGAAACAAAGATGAAAGTTTATGTTGCACATCTAATTAAGTTTTTCCACAGTACTTACTCTAAAAAGAAAGAAATGTCTTTTTTTTTTCTAGAAAACCAATTATTTCACTATCTCTATTGTACTGCAGCAAGAAATTTGCTGTTGCCAAATTGATAGTGTGAACCCACATTTGATAAACCTTTGATATTCTTTGACCTTTTTATTCTGTGATGGCAAATTGTTTTTTTTTTTTTCCTCAAACATATCAGCATTCCCCATCCTTCATTTAAAGTGTCCGGTATTTCTATTCGTTGGAAACCAATATATTTCTTTTTTAGATAATCTTTTGAAAAGGTCTGCAGAAGTGGTCTTGGTCACAAATTCATGGACTTTGTTGTCAAATTGTGAAGTAGAATCCTGGAGCCACAAAAGACTCACAATGTAGAGGATCTCATACACATTATGTTGAGACATAAGATCGTGACATTGGCATGGTGGGGAAACTTGGACAGAGGAATGCCAGCTGAGATGCTGTCCTTGTCATTTCACAGTGATTCAAAATTACAAGGTTTATTACCTATACACCTTGTGTAGTTCCAAAGTGTGATAGTAAACAATCAGATACAATAAAATAAAGTGTCTGTAAATAATTAACTGAAAATCAATATTCATTTTAATTGATGTTTTTAAAAATAAGAGAAAATAAAAAAAAATAACACAAAAACATTATTAATATTATAAAGAAAATCTTGGAAGATAACTAAAAATTAATGTCAAGTATATAGAAATGAAAAAGCATCATAAAAGCACAAAATTTTTGACTGATCTGACCACTTTGCAAACTGTGAGCAAACAAGTTGTCAAGTATCAAAAGCTGTATAATGTTTTTTTGACATTTATCGCTTAACGATCCCCCTCTTTGTTCTTGTGTCCAGTATAAAAGCATCGCAATAAAATAAAACATTTATTTTAATGGATAGCAGGCCACAGAAGAAATAATATTAAAAATTTCAGAATTTCAAATGTTATTGTTCAAAATAAACATCAGATATGGGAATTAAAAAAATGTTATTGCATAGTTCTATGATACATTAAATGCTATACTGTAGCCTCAAAGGATTAAATGGCAAAATATTCAAACTGAATTTAAAAAAAAAAAATACTTATTTAATATAAAACTAATTTAACTGCAACAGAACACACACTAAATTTAATTTTTGCACATAACATTTCACTGACTATCATTTAAGAATTACATACTTATCAATTTTAAGCTGGATATATTTAAGGCTATTTTGGAAAATACAGTATAGCCAAAATCTTGTCTGTCACAATCACATTCACGAGCAGCATTGTAAGAATGGCATCGTTCTGAAGTATCATACCTGAAATATAGTTTTTTGTTTTAATTCTGAAAACATATTTCCCCAAAGATAAAAAACAATTTTAAGTATAATTTTAGCATTTATTTACTTAAAAAAAATTAAGTATATTACGATATTACACAACAAATATTTTAATAAATAATACAGCTTTTGATGTAATCAGACTCATTTTCCTTTTTTTAAACAGCAATAGCAAAAATATTCCTAATATAAATTCATAAAAAATAAAAACATTTAAAATATAGCTTATATATATATATATATATATATATATATATATATATATATATATATAATACAATACTTTCTCATTTTCTTACTTCAACATCTAAAATTCCATAAATTAATTATTTAAACAATTACTACGTGAATAACAATTGTTCATCACTCAAAAGTTGCTTGAAATGACATTCTTGTTCTTTTCAGTTAAAAAACCTGTATGCATTTTTTGTTCTTTAATTCCATCTCCCCAATCATAAATTTAAGCAAAAATTTCAATTGCAATAAGGAATTCAATTGAAAAATTTAATTATAATAATTTCCTTATTAATAATCATAGATTAGATATATTTATTTACACACTAATAAGGAAACAAAAAAATCTAATTTATAAGTAAAAATAAATTAAATGAAAACATTTTTTTTTTCAATAGATTTTCAGTTAAGTATATTCATAAAGCGTGAATATATATACTTTCCTCTTAACTTTATAAAAAAAGTCCTACCAATCTAAAAAGCTTCCCAAGCTAGAAACAAAATAGTATTGCAAAACTGTGTACCAAGTTTTATGTTTCAACTGTTTTTTCGAAAACTAATGCAAAAATGCATACAAAATTTAAACTCTTAAACAAGGGAAAATGAACATACTGGTTTCCTAAACGTGTTGAGTGTATAACAGCATAATTCCGATCTCGTAAATTTATATATTCTTTTGGATATGCTGTATTCATATCATGGCAATATACAATAACAAGTTTTCCTTTAATGATGATCTGATAGTTTCCATCTGCTGTTTTCCCCTGAGAGTCATGAATTTCCACACAACTTTTTGGAGGACCTAAAAAATAGCATATAGTTAGCATATGTTTGAATGAATACACACGAAAAAAAATTAGTTTAATACAATCTTTTATATATGTTTAATATATTTACATCAGTATAGGTATAGAATAAAAATTCGTTTTTGAGGGATGTGTAAAAACTATAAACATTTAATGATCCAGTTTAGCTTAGCATAGTATTTCATTAAGTACAGAATAAGGTCTTTATTAAAAAAACAAGTCATTGGTAAATGGACTTTAATTAGTTGCAAATTTCATTAAATTTCAATAACCTAAAGAAAAATTGTCACTTAAATGTGATTTGAAGGAGTTTTTGAAGCAGAATGAAGTTAACTTCTGTCACAGGTCCCAGGGGCAAATTTTTTGTTTTTATATGTATTTACATCAACACATAAGTGCATGAAATTATTTACTGGTAACAGAAGTCATAATTCTGAACCTTTGAAAGATAGCAAACTAGCTTAACTAAATAAGTACAAAACAAAATAAACACACAATGTACGAGGGGGGAAGCCAATTATAACCGGAAACGAACTGTTGCGCGAGCATGTTATGAGTTGTGTTGTTAGATGATGTTAGCTGAGGGTCTCTCGTAACCGTTAGTGAGTTGGCATCAGTCAGTTTAGTGGACTGCTTGTGGTGCTCTGTTGCGTGCGTTCCTGTTTAAACCCTTTGGCAATTAGCAAAATGGCTGATCATAACAAAGAACGTGTGTGAAATTTTGCTTTCTGTTATGGAAAACTGTAGCCGAGACCATTGGAATACTTCAGCAAGCTTTTAATGATAATGCTTTGGGAAAATCACAGGTCTACGAATGGTTTTCCTGTTCAAATCCAGTAACAAGTCAACTGAAGATACGTCACACCCAGGGCGTCCTTCGACAGCAAGAAAAAAAATAGCATAAACATTACCAAAACCAAATGTACAATAGATGAAGATCGTCGAAAGACCATTGACCAAATTTCTGAGGAAACTAATGTGTCATGACGCATGTTCATGACAATGCTCCAGGTCACTTAGCTTTGATGGTTCGAATATTTTTGAAAAACAACATGGTGCTTACAACTCATCCACACTACTCGCCTGATCTAGCTCCATCGGACATTTTTTTTTGTTTCCACAGATGTGAATTCTGAAAGGAAAGCGATTCAGTGATGTGAATGAAGTCAAAGAAAACACCATATCGGCTTTGAACAATATCCTGCCTCAAGAGTTCCAGAACTGTTTTATGCAGTGGCAAAAGCGTTGGGACAAGTGCATCAATTGCCATGGACAACACCTTGAAGGGGACTAACAGAGTTCAGTAAAAATGCAAAAATAGAAAAATAATAAAAATAAATTCCGGTTATTTTTGGGTCCTACCGTGTATATGTAAACATATCAATTTTTAAATAATCTTGCAAGTACATTTAAAATTTTAAACTTCAGAAACGCTAAGAAATTCTGAAATACTTAGAATATTCATAATATGTGAAATGATAGCAAAAATATAATACGTAATTAATAAATATAATAAACTTAAATGTATTTTGACATCTTTTGCTTAAAAAATGATAATTGCACAGTCGAAATTATTAGTTAATTACGAGTTTAGAATATTCTTCGTAGAATAACCAAATTAGGAAACAATGTTTTTAAATTATAGCATTTTTTAGAGGACACATTAATTTTTGCAAATTAATAGTCTTTAAATTAACAAATATTATTTTTAAGGAAAATATAATTTAAGATCATATAAATAATGTTAATAAGTCCCAGTGTACATGATAATAATCATGAATAATATAAGCAATTCTTTAATATTCTATTGATACATATATTTAACTTAATCACTATAAATAATTAAATAAAAATTAAACTTACATTCAGGAGATGTTGAGCACCGCCTTTTCTTTTTTGGCTTTAAAGACGGATCGCATTTACGATTAGGAACTCTTGTTCCTTTAAGACTAAAACAGTGCAATTTCCTTTTCTGTTTTGCATTTTGACAAGGCCCTTTACACTGCAAAAATATAAATAAAAATTTATGTGTTTAAATACTCATCTGTAATAATCTTGAGATCACTGATATACAATAGATGCTTAAATAAAAGTATTATACAGCACTGATGTGCTCAGAAATATTTTGAAAATTTTCCAAAAATATTCTATAATCAATATTAACAAAGGAAAACATTTTAACTAAATTTAAATCAACACTATAATTTCTCCACCTAATTTTTTGATAAATAAGTTACCAAATCATCTTTAAGCTAAATCAAGAGCCAATAATTAAGACAGCAAGTCATTATGAATCGCATCCGCCACTTACACTTAAATAATTTCTATTTATATCTCCATTTAGAAATAAGAATTGTAATGATCAATATACATCATAATAATTCTTGCGCAGTGGTGCACACAAGGGGGGAGGGGTCCTGGGGGTCCAGAACCCCAAAGTCCTTGATTTTTTTTTCTGATTGATTATAATTCTAAGTATATAGTGCGTAAAATTTAATTAAGTATTTGTTATTAATGATTAATTTTATTAATTAATGCTAATTATTTATTCCCGAAAATCGACAAAATCAAAAGAAGCATGATACAAGAATGGTGAACTTTCGCGACCCCGGACCCCCCCTCCCCCTTGAAAAATTCCTGTGTGCGCTACTGTTCTTGCATCAATTAAAATTTGTTCCATCAGTAAGTTTACTGGGATTACTGCTCAGGAAAAATGACACATTGCATTTTTTTAAATATAACTGTACAATGAAATAAAAATATTTTTTTTAGTGATTTGTTCATTAAACAATGTTTATGAAAGTCAAGCCAAAACAGTGCGTGTTATAATCATCAAAAAATGACTCAACAAATCTTGAATCAAGCCACTGATGTAGCAAGTCCTGGTTGGTTTCTGATCATAATTTCTTGGGACCCTTTTTAGAGGCCCTTCAACATATTACGATTGTTTGCTTAATTATGTTGGGGTCCCTGTACCTAGGGGTCCTGTATCATTGATAAGGTTGATACGGTGGTAGCTACGCCCCTAATTCAAGTAGGCATCTACAACATTTTTTTTATAACGCCTATGTTAAGATAGCAATGCTATCATACTGTTCTCTTTCAACAAACTTGGAAACAAAACCCATTTCTTTTTCGTGATTAATGCATAATGAAGTGTTACACTAAGAGTTCATGGGAAAATATAAATGATAATAAAGTGTTGATTTTCAAGATTTGATTGAAATTAAGAATTTGTATTAAAATACAGAAAACTGAACTTGGTAATTCATATAATGTAAAATGGTTCAATAATGCAAATTTAGTTAGTTTTTATCAAAAATTTTGGAGCAATCCACTTATCTCCTCTTACAAATGTCTACAGTACTTGCAAAACAAATATTTCTCATGCATCAATGATATAATTAATTTAATACTGAAAGGAAATATTTCAGGAAGCAATGAAAAGCATTTCATTCAAAATGCTATCAACAAACTCAAATGCAACATATCTTTGAACATAACGATCATTAACTAAAGAGTAGCAATGGCAAAATTAATTTTGTAAAACATCTAAAACAGGTTTTCCTTCTAGCTTTAACTTAGAATTTTTTTTCAATACAAGATTGGGCTAAAATTTTCCATAATTTGTCAAAGGTTTTTTATTGAAAACTCTATATTTTATTGAAACTCTATAGTTCTCATAAAACGCATGTATCCAAAGGAATAAAATTGTCACAATAATGCTGGAAAATTATTGCAAAGTAAAAATTGCAAAAATTAAGTATATTCCACTTTTTAAAATCATTATAATGTGTGTGAATATTACTTTCTTAATACCGTTTCAAAGTTTATCCAATCATTTTAATTTTTTCAATACATACCTTACTTCTGCTCATAAATAAGATAGCACTGTCCTCAACACATTTACCATAAAACTTAAAATGAGATCGAATCACAATTTATAATCAATGTTCAATAGGAAACAAAAGTAATGTGATAACGTTTTATGTCTTTCAAGTACATAATACATAAAATATACTGGACGGAAACTTTCAAAAAATAATTCTACTTACTGGTTGCCAGCTATCAGGTTTCCAAATGAATTTGCTGGAACAATTTCCGTAGTTGCAAGATTCTACTGCCTTTGGCTGTCGAGTTCCCATACCACAAAAATGCGTTTCAATTTCTTCAGGTTCAACCCAGCCATATTCATTCACAGAATGACAAGATATGTGACGCTTCCGGATACCTTCATCACAAGTTTTTGAGCACTAAATTGAATTTGATATGAAAATAAAATATATTTGTAGTGAATGGTTACTGACTATCTTACCGATATTCTTTCAATATACAGAGATATAAGTGAATCTGGAGACATTTCACACACACAAAAAAAGCACTTTATAAAATCCTATGCACTCTTTCATATGCAACACATAATTCTGACTGAGAGCTTTGGTGTACCAGAGCCTCCCTACATATTAATTAGCATGCGATATAATTGTATTACGACTCATAAACGTAAAATTACATTTTTATTAATATTACTTCGTATACATTTCAGCTTTGCAATCATTCATCTCTTCAAGTACTGTAAAGTAAGTTCCGCAATTGTAGATTTTTTGACGATATATGTACTGGCCTAAACCGAAATAGACCCAATATCAAAACTTCGTGAGGTCCTTTTTTGGAAAAATAATCAAAATGATTGCATTAACGTAATTTACTTGAAAGTCATCAAAAGAAATATACTTAGATATATTTACTTAAAAACTTTATTACTTAAAAATAAGCCTAGTTGTTTAATAGGTATCTTTTTCGATTTTTTTCGGCAAACGAATTTATATTAAGTGTTTAAGTTCTGTTTCTGTTGACAGTACTGCTGTCCAATAACAGATTTTGTCCTATAGAAATTATAAAATAATTTTTAAAAAATTTTTTAGCTTAGAAAAACTTTTTTCAGCTGTTGCAGTTAGGACAGAAAGGATAAAAAATATCAGGCATGCTGTTATAACATCTAGAAAACTGGAGGCAAAGCAATTGAAATTAGTTAAGAATTCTGCGAGCTCTTTGGAAGAAGGGATTTTCCCAATTTCAGATTTTAATATCTAGAATGCTACCCTTTGAAAAACTTATGGGAATGGTAACCATTCGTCTATAACAAGCTTAAAACTCATTTTAAAAGTTAATAACAAAAAAATTATACAACATGCAGATGATTCCATGACATCCAATCTTCACATAAGCAAGAAAGTAAAATTTATTTATATTCGAAGCAATCTTCACGCATTTTAGCGTGATGCTCACCAAACATTGCTCTAGAATATGATAATTAAAATTTTTGTGTCATTCTACGCAACTTACATGGGCAAAAGGCACAGATTTCCCTGTTTTTAGTTTCCAATGTTCAGGTGGTTCAATGTTCTGCTCCAATTTCAAAAGTTCATTGATAATTGTCCTTGTTGATTGGGGCAAAGTTGATACATTTATACGTTTCTTCAACCATGGCGAAAGGAGATCTTCACTTAGCTTTATCGCAAACTTTCTTCCAAATAATGTTTTTTTCAGATTTGCGAGAATTTTGCAAGATTTTTCTAAAATATTTTACTTCCAACGATCTTTTTGATGAACCACTTTGAACAGGAATATTTTAGACTCCTTTCTGAGTCAATACCATCGCTTGTTTATTATTTTAAGTAAAATGATGCCTACTTTTAAAGATTTATAATTGCAGGAACAGAGATATACAGTTCAAGGAAAAATTTTGACTTTTGAAGCCAGTAACATATGATTTTATAAACGTAAATGGGAGCTCTGTCAATAAGCCTATACTGATAATATTTTACAATTTTTTGCATTCGCATGTTTGGCTTGCTATAGCTTGGAGGTCCCGTATCATAGATACAGTGGTAGCTTTATACCCCTGGATATATGTATACAATATATTTGCCCGCAAAAAATATACATTTTGATTAGAGGTGACTAAGTGGTCATGGCCAAAAAATTAGAGACTTGTTCGTAATCACATTTATTTGAGCATGCTTCTCGTACAGTGCCAAAATACAAGAGAGGGAATAGTTCAAACATCAAGTTTTTATATACAGGGCAGAACAGGGAAAAACGGATTTTATAAAATACAGCCACGTGGTTAGGCGAAGGGATTAATTAGTTATTTATAGAAATGACATCACTGTTTAGAGATTAATCCCGGTTAGAAAGGCGCATGAAAACAATGATCTTGCATTTCTTGGAATCACCAATAAATCTATCAAAAATTCAAGGTCTAAAGAATCAGTAATAAATATACCAACATAATGTTTTTAATGCTTCAGAAAAAGATGCATTTTTAAATAGGTATAAGGATTTATGAATTAGACGTTATAAATAAAGGGGATTCGAATTATGAGTAGATACCAATTTAAATTATTACATGTATATATAATTTTTCAATATAATGAGCAAAAAACAATTTTAGCAAAATGAATGAGAAGGAAAGCTACAGATGTTAAAAATATTTAAAAAGCATATTTGGGAAAACAACTTACTTCAGACCACTGGCCAGCTACATATACATAAGGACAAGGTTTCAAATTACACTTTCGCTTTCTTTTAGGTTTGTGCAGAGAAGAACAAAATTCTTCTGGGACACGATTATTTTCATTATCAACACATACAACTTCACGTGTTTTATATGTAGAACCGCAAGATGCATAACACTAAAATCAAAAATATAATGATGTGTAAATAATTTTAAAACTAAACAAAATAATATTCATCATGCAAACAAATAGAAAATTCATCTTAACATTCAGTTCTGCTATACACTCCAAGATACACACATACCAAGTTCATATATATATATATATATATATATATATATATATACATACAAATACCTTTCAATCAAACAAATTAATGATTAAACTTTGGTGGATGAATAAATATCTAAAGCTATAATGTTACATTGGCAGACATACAAAAGTGGAGAAATTCTGATTCTAAGACTTAAGTTTCATCTTAATGTCATTCCATCTACTTAATTTGACTGCACCAATACTTTGTATATGATATTGTGCATATTATGAGCATGTCACAAGGAAAGATGAGCAATTGAGCTACAAGAAACAAAATGGTAAAATCGAACGATCGTTCAATATTTGGGTTGGAAAGATACCACAAATACAACGATGTTGGTTGGAACGGTTGAACCACAAGAGAACACAGAATCAGGATAGAGATCAATTTAGAAACAAACAAGTCTTGAGGTTAAAACAATTCAGAGCACAGCTTTCGAAATATCAGATTCGCATATTACCAATGATCTGGCAACCAACTAGGACAACAGAAACAGCATAAACCAGGGATGGCGAACCTTTATGAATCAACATGCCATTTTTTCTCAAGAAATGTTGAATGAGGGACAGACGTGCCGTCAAATAATTAAGACAATTATTGGGTAAATAATAAAACTACATACTCTCTTTATTTACTACAACAAATTATTTACTTAACTACAAAACTCTCTAATTACTATGAAAAATTACATTTTGCACTGTATAGCAGTAAATGTTTTAGTAATAATTGTAATTCAAATTATATAAAGTAACATTAGTGTGATTTCTGTTGTTGCACATTAGATGACAAATAACTTATATTAGGATTATAAGATGCTAATTTTAGTAGAATGCAAGCTGAATTGGAGTCATCTGTAAACGGTTTCTAAAAACTGTGTTTCTTCATCTCGTTTCTCAAGGGCATCTACAACTTTGATATTTTTTTCAAGTTCGGGAAGTACTAGTAGTTTCTTGTAATAATATCGTTCATGAAAACATGCAGTTAAGCGTCAAAAGTGCGAATGAGTTACCTCATGAAGATTACTCCATAGTGAACTTTGTTATTTTAAACTAAAATGCAAGTCATTTTGATCAGTGGCGTGCCCAAAATGTGTCACGAGCCATTAATGGCACACATGCCATTGGTTCGCCATCCCTGGCATAAACCATTGAAAAATGTTACTGGTAGCAGATGTTTCTGGTCCTCCATAATTCATGCATAACAGAGTAAAAAAATTAAAAGGTTATTTTATTTTGGTTGAACGAATTGACAAACAATTAACCTCAAAAAGGCTTAATGGTGCAAGTTCCAACTTTTAATCAAATTTGCAAAAAAATTGTTTAATAACTCAGAAATTTGTTAAATATATAAAAATATATTTGCTGCTAAATGTTATGTATATTAATTTTAAATGGAAGTTTTGTTCCTAGTAAATTTACAAGTAATGAACGTCCTTAAAATATTTCTTTTTTGAAAGTATTTAATATCTACAAGGATGTATGACACAGATATGTGCCAAATTAAAACAAACTATTAGGTAAAATATTTTTTCCCAAAACATCGTGTTTAAACAATGATTAGTATAATGCATAAGACGTTTAATGTTATAAAAGATAATGCATAAATATTTTTTTAATAAATATCATTTCCTGGTGTTTTAAACAAAATTTTAAGTTAATAAAAGAATTTTATGGTCCTATTTAATACAAGAAAAAAAAAAGAAAGAACAGCAGTACAAAAATTAGAATACTTTTAAGCTAATGAAATTAAACCATATATCAAAGTAAAATTAATATATT
This sequence comes from Trichonephila inaurata madagascariensis, assembly GCA_019973955.1. Lineage (NCBI taxonomy): Eukaryota > Metazoa > Arthropoda > Arachnida > Araneae > Nephilidae > Trichonephila > Trichonephila inaurata. The sequence goes on along the minus strand of BMAV01013625.1, from coordinate 411,159 downwards.
CACAACAAAAATACCTGAAGAAAAATACTTTTCTCTAAGAACATAAACTAATTAATACACACCTGAGACCACAGCCCTTTACGCCATTTAAAAGAGCACTCAGATGGAATTTTACACTGTCTTCTCTCGGTTTCGGGTTTGGCTTCAAAACATTCATTATCATTGACTATTCGTTCCCCTCTAATGCAGTGAGAAAGTCTATATTGTTCATTGATACCACAACTTCTAGGACACTGTAAAATGCATTGAAAAATCCATAAAAAATCTCACTAAAATCTCTTCAATACTTTCTACATTTTTGAAAATTTTACATACAAAGAAGTACTTAGCTTCTTTCAATTCAACAATATTTTTTGTAATGAATTTTATTTCTTGATATACAAAATATATAGCATACAAAAATTTAAAAATTTAGTATTCATTCTACAGAATTACCGCACTAAACGTTACAACCATTTTTATTCTAAAAAAAGTACACACGACTTACAATATATATAAATTAAAATATCTACAAGTTTTTCTCTGATCATGAAAATAATGCAACAATGGCTCTATTCTGGCTTTATAACTAATTCAATTGGGTTACATAAGCTTAAATAAGGAATTAATCACCAGAAAACTTTAAGAAAAGTTGATTTATATACATACTGCAAGGTAATAAAAAGAGAAAGAGAGTTACATTAACATCACACTATAAAACTACAAGAGGTCTATTGTTGAGGTACCTAGTAATTTTCAACCATGGTCAAGTGACGAGGATGACACCTGAGCTGGCATCCCCTCTCCTAACTTCCAGAGCACACCAGGCACAGTAATAAAAAAAATTTCAAATAAAAAAGAAAAAATAATCAGGATATAAGATTTTTATATACAGAGGCAAGAGTCTCCTGCTTTCAGTATCTTCAGTAAGCCTCGTTCAAGTCGTTGATGACCGATCAACAAAATATACATTAAAAAATGCACCTCTAAAAATAATCCAATTATTTTGAATTTCTGCATGCAATTTCCTAAGTACTATGCAAATGATTATATTTTTAAAGCCAATGAACAAAACTTCGGTCATAGCACGCATTTCAAATGTGCAGCTTGCATTGTATAAAATAGATAACAATTCCAGACAATTCACGTTTTTTCGATAAATATTAACAATACAGTTGTCAGGCTCTCGAAGACCAAGGGTATAAGAATGCGAGGCAAAATAGGCCCTGACAAGCCTTAACTTCACTAATGAAACATCCTTTCAACCTTTTCCATACCACCCATATTTTTCACCAGATCACATCACTTGGCTGTGGTAGGATTACAATTACAATGGCCTTTAAGAATCTATCTCTTTAATAACACAACATCAACAAAGTTCTCTAGAGTGGTGTCTTAGCCGATCATCATGTATGCTAGCAAAATGACACCACATAAAATGTAACGATAAATTGTTTCAGTTTTGGAGCAGGTGACCATTGAATCAGTGGAGGATAGATTGCTATGAGCGATCTCAATCGGTCTTTGATTTAAAGACATAGCTATGACCTTAATCCAATGACTGTTCTCTTCAGGAAGCATTTTACCTCCACCAATACAGCTTAGAACTTTAACAGGTCGACGATATACTGATGGCATGCTGCAACCAGTCGTGTTCTGGCATATCTGAGAATTTTCATAGTTCTATTGATTTCTCCTTGCTAAGGGCACGAGACCTATTGCCCATCGGAAATATAAAGGACATGGTAGACTACCAAATTAAGACAGCGTAAGATGCGGCCCTCCGATATCCTCAGCCTCCACAATGTAGCCCTCAAGGCAAAATAATTGCCCGACCCCGATTTAAAGCCTCTTTAAATCAAATTTTTATCCTGTAAACTTTCTGTATTAAAGTTTATATATTACAATATGATAATGAAGAGTAAAAAGTACAATACTGCTCATGTTCACTTTGAAATATTCAGTAACAAACTAAAATGCATGCTATATATACATACTACCATAAATACTATTTCTTACTAATTAAAGCGAGCATAACAAGAACATAAAATGCATTTTCAAGTTCGATGAAAATTGAATAATTGGTATACTGGATACCAATATGAAAAAGCATTACAAAATCTCTGAAAATGCTTTTGAACTAAGGTCACAACATCAAAGAAACACAGAATAAGTGTTCTTTAAGCTAGATCTTTCTTTGGAAAGAATTAGCAAGTAAAAATAAAATTTTACAGTACTGCCCAGATTTTAAAATTGAATATTCTCAAACTAGAGGAAACACTTTTTTGAGCATATTTTGGGGATGAAAGCGAATATATATCAGTTTTCAATAGCATTAGATATTAAACTTCGCTTTTGCCATATATCGAATTCAATTACACATGACACCTATTGACATACAATTGCTGGTCATTTATTGTATTTTTTGTATTCCACATTTGATATTCAGACACAATAAACGTAAAAGGAAAATAGTTTAACATATTATACACAATTTGCATTATTACTTCTTTCTAGACAGCTTTCACAAAAGAAAAAGTCTTTAAATGAGGAATGAACTTCTAAATGATGAATAAGAAAACAAATTATATTTGTTGTTAATTTTAAAGCTTATTTCAAAGTTAGAGATTAGTAATTAGAAGATATATTTATTGTTATGCAATAATTTTCATCAATTCATTATTTACAATTCTAATATAATGTGTTCAAATAAGAAGGAAATCCAATTTTGTTTAAAAATATATTATAACAGAATAACTTAGTTTTCTCAAAAAGCCTTGAACCCACCTGACTCCATTCTGACCATTTCCAGCTTGGACAAACGTTCAACAAGCAAGATTGAGTAATAGCAGGTTTTGGAAAAGGACATTTATCTTCGACTTCTTCATGTCCCTGAGCACTGAAACAAACTACATTACGATGCTCAATGCCTTCCCCACAAGTGGCTGAACACTACAAATAATACAAAAATTGACTTAGAACTATAGGAATACAGAATTAAAGTAAAATGATAATGTCTCTAATATTATTAAAGAAAACATTTAGAAAAGAAAGATTAGGTACATGGAGAGCAAAAGAAACTTCAAGGGGGCCTCATTTAGAAATCTATATAGATCTAATTACAACAAAACACATAAAAATGATTTTTACAGTATGAAATAATTCATCAAAAGGAAAGTCACACTTTAAAAAATATTTAAATTATTGGACTTAAAAACTTGGAAAGATAAGTGATTGGCAACTAACAGCGAACCTCATAAGGAATCAGTCTTATAGCTACTTTATAAGAAAGCAAAATATTGAATATTAAAAGTATAGGAATAGTATGAATGGTTGCAGCATTAATTTGCAACTACCTGTAGTAAAATTCCTCAAAGTTATGTCTATTAAATGCAATAGGAAAGGAGGTCAAGTAATAGTTTGATGGGCTATTATGAAATTATTGATTATCTATTTAATTATTAAGATCAAAAAGCTGAAATGGGTTTCTGGATATTACAATGCAAAAATGTGTTTACTGGGAAAACCAAATGTGCTCACATTAAATAAATCACACTTTTAAGACAACTTCATAATACACAGATTAATTTATATAACACAAATATTTCTATAAGCTAATATACTTTTTCTCAATTTTCAAGTAAAAAATCTCTACGAAGTATGCTTTTTCTTACTGTACTTGATTTATTAAAATAGTTACATTTCATTAAAAACTAATAGCAAAAATATATGTAATTCCTCAATGTTGGTATGTGGTGGATTAAAATGCTAGTGAAAAAAGTGTTCAATGATCAAGAAGGGGACTGAGTTTTATCAAACAAATATAACTACAAAAAATAACATAGATAAATTATAATCACAAAAATATTTTTGAAGAATTTTTTAATAAGTTTACCTGAGACCAAGGTCCTATTATCCACTTGAACTCATTTTTTATTTCCAAGCAAGGCTGCTTGAAACAGGTTTGTTCCACTATAGGTTTTTTAAGAATATTACATGAATCATCTGGCACAACTTGTCCATTATCATTAAAACAATAAACAGAACGAACCTGTGTACCATTGCCGCAAGTTACGTTGCACTGTAAATTTAAAATAATTTTTCAATAATATAAAAAATGTACACTTAAAACACAACATTGAAATCATTAAAAACAATGCAATTCAAATATGAATTTTGATTGACTGTTAAAATTTTAAAATAAGACCCAATTTCGCCTATATTAAATCAAAAGCCTGCTGGCTAAAACATTACTCATTAATTACAAAAAACGATTCAAGTAAAATGATATAACTATGGAGAAATCTGTTATAAATTGAATGATATCAAAGAAATTAATTTATTTGGATACACATTGTTATCATAAGAATAGAAACATTAAAGTACCCAAAAAGCTTTATGCATAAGACCTAAGGTTACATTTAACAAAGATAGATCCTGTATATTTTCAATGAAAAATTAAACCGTTCCTCTTTGAGATGTCAAGAAATGTCTAGTAAAGAGCGCTAGAGATTGATATCAGTTACGGACTCTGCTCTCCAAGAGTGGCTCGATAAAATTGAGTCACAGATTTAGAGAGGATAAATGGAGATGAGTAAAATTTCGTCTGTGTGTGTGTATGCTCTTCAAACTAAGCCTGAACAAATTCAGTTATACAATTTGTACGTTATCGTCCTAGAAAACTGCTATCTCATGAAAGATACTATGTTTCCATTAAATTATTCACATAGTTTGCTAAAATGCTTACAAATTTATTATTAGAGTAACCCAGCCTAATAGAATGACAACAGGTCATGAAAATGATGAGATCGCTTCCCAAATATTGTGACAGCCGTCTCCGTGCTTCAGAGTTTGAAGAAAGTAATTGAAAAGGAACATTTGCACATGCATCCACACATTTTGAAAAAAAAAATGTTCGCATGTTGTAGAACACAAGTGATGATCCATGCAAGTGTTTCATCAATTCTTTTACGCACACAGTTCAACCAGGTTTATGGTTGCAGCAAAACTTGAGATAACATTTAGGCTTCACATCAGTGAAGAGTGTAGCTATAAAATTGCAATTACTCATTCAGTTTTTTTACAATTATTTTAACTTCTGTTGCTTATGATGCTACAAAATCTGCTAAACCATCTTTCCAGTCAACTTTAATTTTCCTCAACATTAGTGCTAGGGAGTAGTCTTTATTCTGTTGCGGTTAAGATTTCTTTCCCAGGAACCCCAGATTTCGGGGAAATCGTAAGGTTTTCATACTTTTGTATTCCCGGGAACGACACTCAGCAGAAATAATCAATATTTGAAAGATTTTTTAAAGATAAAATCAGCAATTTCAAAAGAATTTTTATTAAAGAACAAATTATGGCTAATGTAGAATTTGAAACTGAGTACAGTTGTAGTGGGCTTGATGCCAGTAAAAATTCACCTTGAAAACTATGAAATCAATCCGGAATTAGCACACTGCAGAAGGAGTATTTACTTTCATTTTTAAAGAATTAGACGAATAAAACACAGAATTTGCTAAGAATATAAAATTTTCTGTATTAGTGAGAGACGCAATATTAGTTTAGTTGGATTAATGCACTATGTAAATTTTGGTAGAAAGTATGAAGCTACTGCAGTAACTGTTGATATTTTACGTTTACAAATCAAAAATTGATTTAGACAAGCTAAACTAATATTGACAAAGCCTTTATGTGAGGAAGACAAAGCACTCTCCAAATCTTAGCCCTCAGAAGAGAGCTTGGAAACTGGAAAATAAATTTTTTTACGTTGGACGAAAAATTAAAAAATGTGACCCACCCAAAGACAAAGGTACACTTTCTTTTCAACTAGAAAGAGTTCTAGCTTCGACAAGACAGTGAAAAAATAAATGCAGATATCCTACTCAACAGAAAATCGATCATCAAATATAAAAAAACTGAGAGGATATGAAAAAAAAATTCCCCCAACATCAGCTGAATCTGAGAGCATTTTCTACTGTTGGATTGTTCAAAACTAAAAGAACTAGGCTGAGTGATAAAAGTATAGATTGTTTAGGTTTTCATATATAATCATAGTTTACAAATTAATAATTATATTTTATTTGTACATTTTTTAGCTCAATATATACATAAACATTGATTTCGGAATTTATGAGTATACTTATTTTATGTAATTATTAATACCTATTAAACATAAGTTGTTTTCAGATTTTTTGAAATTTTAAAGCATTCCCGAGATTTCCCCGGAAATTCCACGGAAGGAAAAAATATCAGAAAATCAGAAACCCTAGTTACGGCCTTTGATATTGGTAGTTATAGTGCAACATTAATGACCATTCACTCTAAAACAACATAAGGGCTTTTGGTGAAGGATCCCATAATTTTGAACATTGGTCAAGTGACACATTTGCACTGTCCATTTAGAGCTCGTTAAAAACTTCAGGGTAATAATATGCTCACAGCTTATTTCGATTTTTGTTTTTGGTAGTATAGTACAACAAATAAATTATGTTTAAATTGATATCACAATAAGTATTCATCTTTCAGGTATGGGGTTATATTTAAAATAAATGTCAAATTTTAAATATAACTTTCAGAACTGGAAGACAAATTTTAATTTTTTATACAACCGAAATGAAGATTTTAATAGTAATCATTCAAGAAGTTATTTGTGCAGAGGCGTATTATGCGGCTAATGGACCTGGCGGCCACCAGGGGTCCCGAGCTTGATGGACTCCAGTTATAAGTTCAACATGCAAAAAAAAAAGTTTTATATTGATATTGCAACTTTGATGATTACAACAGATTTGAGTCATGGAATAATGCTAGACATCTTTCTTCCCTATATCTGTGCTGAAAATAGTACACAATTTTTGCATGTCTTTTTGTACAAATTTTATATTGAATGAACAAATACTATTCAAGTCGAACAAGTTTGTTTTCAGTTCCCAGCGATGCTTAGGTACTCTCGGATACATCTTATTTTACTAATGAAGTTAAGTGATAAAAGATGTCGAATTCAAAGCAAATTATTTCGAGCAGATTGAATTTAGGCCATAAGGCTGTTTTCGGTTGATGTTAAAGAATAGGACCCAAATTTGGAACATTTTTTCAGATATAAAAGAAATGAACATTTTATATGATATTCTGGCTTCACTATCCTTTAGAGAGCAGCATTTTTTATCATACTTCCCATTTTTAACCGAGTAGAATAATTTTTTTCTGGTGTAAAATGTGTTTGGCGTTTTTTCTCCTATACCGTAATGTTAAATGAGCTGTCCCTTCACATATTCAAATGAGAAAAAAAAGCATTCATGGAATATTTTGAAGTTTTTAAAAAAACTACATTGTTAACAGAGGTATGAGTTATAAAATTGCAAATTTCCATGGAAATTGAGGCATTTTTCTGTCTGAAAATGTACTTCGCGTTTAGTTAAAGCTCTCGTACTTTTACCGAAGACAGCCTTAATAGCAAGTTTTACAATTAAATACTTCTATGAAGCCTGAATTTTGCTGGCAATTTTTAGCATTATTCATCATAATTTTGACTAACTTGTTCTGCATGGTAAGCCAACTCATCTGTCAAGTTAAAATTTCAAGTAATATGCTTTAATTTGTTTTATAAATTCTTATTGTTTTGGTTTCATAGGATCCTTTTTCACTTTTGTTTTCACATGTTCGATTTTTAAGAAAAACACTATATGCAGTTTGATAATGTTTTCCTGTCAATACTTCTACATTTTATGGTTTCCTAATTTAGAGGAAGGAAACTATGACTGCAATTAAAATATAAATTTAGTTGAAAATATTTTAGATTTCTTTTTTGTTGTTTTATTCTCTTTTGATGTTGTGGTGTTTGTAAAAAAGGTCTGGGCTATGTTGAAATTTCAAATCATTTTGCAAATGTTTTATTGTTCTGTTCAATTTCGACATATTACGAATTTAAAAAAAAAATTAATTTGATATCTTTCAGAAAAAAATATTTAATGATAATAATACACTAGAATGTTAAAATACATTTGCATTCATTGCCTTCATTACTATATTAAGAAACTTTAAAAAGAAACTGTACTAATTCAGGGTTTTGTGATTGTTTCTAGTTTTTAAAAAGAACTAACTCTTAAACCTTAGAATTTGGAAAGCTCTTACTTGGTTGAAATATTTTAAGAATTTTGGTTATAAATAATTAGTGAACTAAACTACATTTAGTATAAGAAATAAAATTACGATTTCCTTAAAGATTACGAGATTTAAACAAAATATTTTTGTATCAAATCAGAAATTTCAAAATTCAGTCAGAAAATTTGGAAAAGGAAGTGTAATTTTTTTATGAGAGTTTGGAAATGAAAAAAACCTGAGGATTATTATTTTAGCAAATCAATGCAATCAGTCAAATATGAATTATTAAAAAGGTATAGTCTACTAAAATCTCTGCACATGCAAAAAAACATCAAAAATTTCAAAATAAATTTGGCAAAGTGGAAAAAGCAACTGATTGAGCAAAATTGTGTAAGCTCTTTAGAAATGTTCTTAATTTTTTTAAAGTACAGCTAAGATTTTGTTTGAGAATTTAAGGTCAGTGAATCTTTTTACTATTTTAGTGTTTAGACTCTTGAGTCCATGGGCCTCAAACCTTTAACCGCCAGGGGCCTATAACTAGCTTAATCTGCCTGTCTGTATTTGCGTCAATACCAACTACTTTATTCACTATAATGAACTCTTCAAAAGATTATTGATTTGGGTATAATGTAGTTAAAAAAAATTCATTTACCTGCCTTTTGCTTAGTTGCTGCAGTTTTATTTATAATAATTAGCAAACTGTTCATACATATTAAATTCTGCTCACTATGTTTAAAATACATTGGACACAAACTTAGATGAATAATAAGCTACTAAGTGGTATTCTTAGGCTTCTTATAGTTAGAACTCTTTTTAAGGTAACTACTTTTTAAAAATAGATTTTTAAAAAATTTTGTGGAACATATATATATATAGCTTTTCTTTTTTTTTTCCAAATTCTACATGCCAAATACAACAAAGTATTAAACACTAAAAAGACTATAAAGAGTATCCAATTAAATTAACATTTTGCTACATTACAGCAGTATAAATTTAAGCAAATCGTAAGTTTTCTATACAGATTTCATTATGCATAATATGATTTTGGAATAAATTTTTTAACAAATATTAGTAAATTTGTAATAATTAAAATTAAATAGATGCATGAATTTTTATCAAAATAATTCATTTTTAAAATACTGAAAATTAGTTTTTTTTAAATTTTAATTTATTTTACCTCACTCCATTTTTCTGCAGACCAATCTGGGCATGGACCATTATTGCATTCATAAGTTTCAGAAGGTTTACGATGTTCATCACAATCTGAGCTTTCAATTCCATCAAAAATATTGTAACAAACAACTTGACGGCGCTTAACACCATTGCCGCATGAAACAGAACACTATAAAAAATTTAGTTTCAGAATGAATTTTTTAAATATAGTGTAATAAATTTATTATTTTTCATAAATTAAAAATCTGATGCATATCTCACAATGACATCCCATATTAGTAAATGGTGAATCAAAAAATTTTAGTAAAATAAAATGGAAATGTAGCTGCAGAAATTTATAGCATACTTACAAGTCTAATGCACTGTACTCCATACAGTGCCAGTACGATATTTTTAATAAAACATGTTGATATCCGAGAATTTTGAAGTTGATTGTTGGCTTGAAATCATGTAATCCAAATATATATTTCCGACTTAAAAGATACAATTTCTGACAAATTCAATATTTCCATAAATTAACGTAGCTTATCAAATATATGAAGCTTTTGTAGATAGATATATATAAAAATATTAAATCCCTGCAGTAGAGTCTTAAATGTAGAGTAGTTATTCTGCAAAAGCAAATCATGATGCCATTGTATTCTGAAATTTAAAGCAAATACAAATTGCTCTTTTAACAAACCAATATGCCTGTTGAGAGAGTAATCTGCAAGACAAATCAATGAACAATGTTTGACTAGGTAGTTAATTATATGCCAAAGTACCTATGACTGGTAAAACTTGATTAAGAACACAGTCAACACATTACAGGTTAAGAAATATATGTGAAAATTCAAGTAAATGCTTGAAATCTTTAAAGCAAATTATGCCATAATAAAGTTGTATCGCTTTGAAAACTTCAATATTATCAACACTCACTAGATTATCTAGATTAAATGCACAGGCTCAAATAAAAAATAAAAATATAGGACAATCTAGGTAGATAAATGTTACTTAAGTTCGATTTCTCAAAGAATGGCTAGAAAAAAATTATTTGAACAGTTGTTTAAATTACTAATCACAGCATGCAGTTTTTTAATGATGAAAGAAAAAAGTTCAATCACGCATTATGCATTTCATATACTAGTTTAAATATTAAAATAAGAATACACAGTACCCTTGAGATAAAATATTTCTTATAATAAAAGAAAAATTTAAAACAGTGCTGCGAGTTCAAGAGAAAACTCTTCCAAACTTAATTATTTTATAGATAGTGCATCATTTGGGAACAGAAAATTTATCATAACGCATAATTGAAGATGTGATTTCACAAATATAGCCTAATGCTTTTTCTGCAGAAAGAAGTAGAATCTTTTAATTGGACAAAACAATTCTACTACAAAAAAGGTTTGATAATAGTTTATCACAAATTTGCCTTTTTTCTTAGTAAATCAGAGATCGTAACCCTTTTTTCTTATTGTTCAAAATTTATTTACAGTATGTACTAATATCTAATGTAATAACAAAAAAAAAAAGAACCATAGGGAAGAAAAATATGGAAAAGTAGTACCAGTGTATTATATAGATGTAACAAAGCAGGGTATTGAATTAATAATATAACACACACACATTATATACATATACTTTTTGCATATGATACATTACGTACATTTTAATGTGGATGTCATTACCATATTAAAAAGTTCCAGTATCCATTACTTGAAAATGCATTATATGGAATTCATTTTAGCTTATAATAATTAAATTCTTTAAAAACAATAAAAGCAACCATATACTAAAATAAATATACAATTGATCTGCAAAAAGAGAAATGGGCACCAACAAAAGTTTTCCAAATGTAAGGGATATCTACTGCTTCCATTGCTGTATTTTTTCTTTAAAAAAAAAGGACAAATATTTAAAAGATTTGGTTGGATTGTAGGGAAGCTCTTAAGTATGTTATAGGAATGTTCATGAATTTTTTTTAATTTAACTGACAGTCCATAAATGCATAAAATTGTTGCAATTTTTAAATATGATTGTATGATACCACAATGCTGGTACTTGACTCTATCAATTTCCACATTTTGCCTTGTGAGTGTTAAAGAGCTTATAACATGAAAAGCAAAGCGTAGACTTCAGCACATTTTTTGTAATTAATTCTATCTCACAATTTTTTTTATCATAAATCAAATGGTAAGCAACTGAATATTTACAACTTCCATTGAGAATTAAGAGTTCCAAATTTGTACATTTTTAAGAACCCTAAAAATAAAATTATCAGTTCAACAAATTATTCATTCACTTGTGTTTCTTTTGGAAGCAAAAGAATTGCTAGTGTAGCATCAATAATGAATTTACTACGTATAAAAAATTGTGCTATTTGGACACATAGATAAAAACAATACTTCAATAAACTGCCTTTTAAGTTTAGATGAATTGCCTTTAAAAATCAATAAAAAAAAAAAAAATATAAAAAAAAAAAAAAAAAGTTTTTTTTTTTTTTTATTTTTTTAAATCATTTGATCAAATAGTCAATTTTTACTGTAAAAAAGAAAGTTATTTTAAACAAATTATCATTTAAAAAACATCTGCATATCATAGTATTTATCATTAAATAACATGATAAACTAAGGAAATGTGATGTCATTATCTTCACATCATTCCTTATCAATTTAAGGAGCTAAAGAAACAAAAGAAAATTAACTAAAAATAAAATACCACAATTCACAGTATAAAGATACTTTACAAAGTCTTATGGACATGCATGCACAAATATGAGGATAACCTGTTCATTATTTATCAGTTCAAAATACTTCACCTTTTAATCAAACCTGATTTTAAAAAAAACAAAAGTCCTATTTATTCTCATGAATATAGTCACCAGTATAGATTCATTAGGCTCCAAAAATAACATTTTGAGAAACAACAAAGTGTGAGATATTAAACATTTCGCATATAATTTAAAACAGTGGAACAAATTTTACTGAGAGCATAATATTTTCAGTTTATGCATTCCATCAGCAACCTTTGCTGAATATGGACCTTTCAAGCTAAGATGGCTAAAGAAACATTAAAAATACACGCTTGATTACATTAAAAAAATATTAGGTAAATTGCACAAAATAAGTTTTATAATGTCAATAATATACCTCAAAGTGCTGGTATGAATAAAAAAAATTTCAAGTGAAGCTTAGACATTTCACAAAGTATTCTGCCATATAAAAAATAATTCAATAGATTAAATATCAAGTATTTCATCTATTACGAAGATATAAAATACAAACGCGTAAATAAAGTTGGTTTCTATCTAGATAAAGTTCATGCCAAGGCACAAAAATGATAGAATAACTGATATTTCCCTTTTGTTTTTACATGTACACCATTTTAGTATCCAAAAAGATAAAAAGTAACAAATCTTAGGAAATGTTTGTGACCGTATAAAGTAAATACAGTATAATGTGGATTCCAGAATAGGGATTGCTTAACTTACACAGAAGATATTATTAAATTAATATCATACAATGACATAATCATCATGCAAAGTTGAACATTAGCAAATAATACATGTAAACGTACCCCTAACCCAGAAACGATCCTAGGGTGTAAGTTGCCTGCATGCAATGACCTAATGTGACACCCCTCCAGAGCATTTTTTCATATTTTGACTAATTATTAACATTGACGCAATGAACTCCTCTACCTGTGCTAAACTCAGTGGCACAACAGCCCATGTGAGGGCAAAGGCCAACTGTACTTATCTCAGTTTTCATGACCTTGGGCACTGGGGTGTATGAGATGTTCCAGGCAGATGGTCAGTCTCACATGAAATCCCCAGTTTTTAGTTCCCAAGCAAGCTTGGTATTCATTTATCAACCCACTGAAGGGATGAAAGGTTAAGTCGACCTTATCCAGCCCGAGGTTTGAACTATGGATCTGTGGCATAGAAGCGCGATATGCTACTACTCAGCCACTAGGCTTTCACATTAATTATGCTATGTGAACATAGAAGTGTTTTTCCCAAACAAGATATGTAATAAAAACCATTTAATAAAAAAACTGCAAGATTTTTTCTCAAATAACAAAGAAACTAAGCAAAAAAAAAAAAAACTACAAGAAACTACCTTTTAATATAGGGGCACAACACTTAACAATAAAAACGAAAGAGATCATGGTTTATAAGCATTGTTAAACCATAGACACAAAAATCACTTCTTTCTCTTGTTTTGTTTTTCTAGTTTGTAAGACTATTATTAAATTGAAAGTTGTTTTTTTTCCTCCAAATGTATTTTGAATTTAAACACACCTATATCTTAGGTAATATTAACCATATTAGATATTTTTGTAAAGTAATTTTCGCAAAAATTATCGCCTTTGTTCAGCATCAGTCAACAGTGGCTGCCAGTGCCAGCGATAAGTAAAAAAAAATTTAAAAACTTTCACTTTTGCGGTATTGTCGGCTTTGCTACGAATTTTACTATCAAATTAAAGATGTGTGAACAGAGTAGACATTAATGGATCAACACAAAGTGCCCTAACCACTGGGTAGCTAGTTCTGAGTGGGCCCTGTATCAAAATTCCTTCATGGCCCTTTTTTAGATATGAGAACCCTGTTAAATGGACTGTATATACACATATCAGGGCCCCGTAGCTTAGGGGCCCCGTATCATTGATAAGGCTGATACGGCGGTTGCTACGTCCCTGGCACTAACATCCTCTTTTTTTTTAAACTAAGCTATTATATCGGGAAATATTAGGACATTTTTTGATATTTCAATAACTATTTAAAATTCAACATATTTATTCGACTTAAGTTTTATTTTGAGAAATTCGTAAAATTTTTTAATTGATTAATAGAATTGTACGCGGACTGCGGCCGCCCGCGAGCGGTTCATGCACTGCAACTGCACACCTAATAGGATCGGCCCACAGCCCTAACCATCCTTCTAAAGAAAAAGTTGAATGGAATGTTAGGACACTTCCAGATTTCCTATTCCTCAATACAAATCACACATCATGGCAAAGAAATTGATTTGATTAAATTGTAGTCTAATACATATAAATAATTGGGTTTTAAAAAAAGAATCTGTGGTCTTAACTCATGAGTGAAAAGAAAAGTTAATCGTAAAATCATTCTGAGGTAAATATTTTTAAATATCTCAGTCTCACTTGTCTGTCAAACTATAAGTAAAGCTTTAAAATAATTCGAGAGAACAAATTTCTTGTTATGTCTTCTACAATGAGTTCTGTTATATTCATTCACAGCTACCACAAAAATATGAAACATATAAAGGCCCTTTTCTTCTTTATTGTTGTTATATTGACTACTATTATCCATCTATAGAAATTTTGCATAGTACAATTTCCAATTATAATAATCAACTAATGAATTTTTCAAGGTATGAAATAATTTGTAGAGAATAGCATCATGAGTAATGAATGGGTCATGTTTAGAAAGAAAATGATATTCTGTTATCAGTGGCGCACACGAAGGGGGAGGGTCCCAGATCCAGAACCCCCACCCCCCATAGCCCTTGATTTTTTTTTCTGATTGATTATAATCCTATGTATATAGTACGTAAAATTTAATTGTTTATTAATAATTATCTTTTATTAATTAATGCATACATTGAACAACATTTTGAATTACATTTATCACACAAAGGCACATTTCATTTCTTCAACTCTAAGCAAATTCTTAAGGAATAAAGTAAATTGCGATCTCGAAAATACTTGTTCTGAAATTCCTTCAGATGTTCCAAGTCGGTATACAGAAACCATCCCTCTCGCACTCATTACAAGTACCAATATATTGGCATTCGGAAAAAAAAATCATAGAATTTACAATGTCCCTTTTTTAATACGTTTCGGTTTTTTTTTTCGGGGGGCGACCGCAAATTTCTTAAAAGGTGGATGTACAGTTCAAAATCATGATGTGCAATGTTTTAGTATTTGGTTGAAAATTCTTTCAGAATTCTATTGCATCTCCCGTGTAAACTAGCCAAATAAGCTTCATGAAATTCGTGAAATAACTCTGAATCTGTGACCTAATACTGTATAGTACTGACATCGTTTTTAACAGAATAAACTAATTTAATCTTGCTTTCCACAACCATCACATCATAGCGATTCAGTAGCCAATAGTCCCTGGGTTTCTTCTAAGTAGTCATTTTGGTTTTTTGCACATCATTTATTAACTTCAGATAAGTAGTTTTGGTTAAGAAAAACATTTTTAACAGCAATAACTCGAATTTTGGTCAGTTCAAATAGTTGTTTCATGTCTATAGACCATGACTGCTTCTCCAACATTACAGCTTGCTCCTCCATTTTCATGCAGCACACAGGAAAAATTTTTTTTGTAGAACAAATTTAAGTACTTTGAATATTTTTACACTGCCGAACAAACCGCAAAGTGCAAATGACAAATTCTGAGACTGAGGAATGTGTTGAAGTCACATGTCTTGCCAAGTAATGTTTGAAACGAATCGGAGATATACATTTCATACTTAGCTTGTTTCTCAGTTGTCACTCTATACAACGCCTAGAAAATGCGAGAAACATGAATCGTTTCATACATTGCCGGCTAGTTTTAGGCATCCCATAGAATACCGGATTTCAAACTTTGCCGATAACAAATATAGCTGTAAACACAGGATAACTGGTTTTTCAAAGATGAATTATGCACAGCTTAATCTAAGAGAGAATCCTTTACACACTTTAAAATCATTAATTTTTAAATAAAAATAACCTTGTAGTTCATCAAAATTTCTAAAATTAGCAAGTTAAAATTAATTTTTTTTAAAAAAAAACCCTTTTTTTCGTCTTAAATATATAAACACTATCCTTTATAGTCATGGTTTATAAATTTTTAAAAATATGCAAAAGGAAATGTAGAATAAATTTAATTTATATGATGGGAAAATATCAACTTAGACCTGCCTCAGCCCATGGTCCAGTTTTCCATTCTGAAAAGGTATCTTCGTGATGAAAATGGATTTTATGGGGACACTCACAATCTTCCAAAGAATGTGGTTTATCCACCACATTACATTCATTTTCTCCAAATTTGTTTTTTTCTATAACACAGCTAACTTTTCTTTTTCGTGTTTTTGAATCACAAGAACACTAAAGGAAAACAAATATTATTAAGGACTCATTGACCAATAATGCTGGATAAAGAATGATTTGGAAAGAACATTTTAATTAAAAAAGTCAAAATGTAATTTTTAGACAGAAAAAAAATATTAGAAAAGGTGTTAAAGTAATTTAGTGATTGAAACAAAAGAATAACTTCAGTTCGAAATGACCCAGAGGAAGAATCTGAGATAAAAAGTTAAATACGTAGTACGATCCAAAAATTCGGGACTGCGGCTGTTGCTGACAACGAAAGTAAGTACCTACATTTAAACCACTTGAAATGGATTCTCCCAACCCTCCCCTCTACCTGGCCAGCTTGGTTAAGTTCATGTCATGTGATCGGACCGCACGCGCAGCTGTTATCTTCCAAAGCTAGTTAGCTTTTTCCTGTGATGCAAGAAAGATGGCTTTTCTTGAACAGCGTTGAACATTAAATTCTGCAAACGCTTAAGTAAAACACACCAATGGAAACTTTGGAAATGCTAAGTAAGATGTGTGGCGAAGCTACCATAGCGAGATCCAAGGTTTACAAATGTCACTGACATTTTAAAGAGGGCTAATAATCTATCGAAGACGATGAACACGTTGGTCTATCGACTTCACAGAACGGGGAAAATGTTGAATGTGTTCGAAAAGATCGTCGTCAAACACTTGCACAAATCCCTAAAGATACACACATCTCGAAGACGTCGTTTAAGGGAATCCATTCGTCGTAAATGGCCTTAGTTCTGGCAGACTGGCTACTGGTATTTTCTGTACGACAACGCACCAGCACAACGATTCCAATTGGTAAAAGAGTTTCTCGCCAAAATTCGGCCTGACGTGCATCCATATCCCCACCTATTCACCAGACTTAACCCCGTGTGACTTTTACTTGTTTCCATCATTGAAAAGACATTTACATGGACGCCGTTTTGTGTCATGAGATGAGGTGAAAGGAGCATCGCAGGAGCCCTTACGGGAGGTTGCGAAAAATTGCTTCCAGAAGTTCTACGAATGCTGGCAGAAGTGTATCGTGACCCAAGGGGACTACTTAGAAGGTGGATGTACTTCGATGCTGTGAACTATTCAGGGTAAGGGTTTCTACACCTTGTCCCCGAACTTTTGGATCATACTACGTAGCACTAAGTAGTGGAAATTTATATATTCGCACTACGAATTTATTATTGATTGAATATATTTAACTCTTTAGCTTAATATACATAAATAACTACTCTTATAGAGCATTTGAAAATCCATCTATTGAAATATGCAACTTAAAAATTTAGAAAAAAAGAAAAGATTTTTATAATACGAACACATATTAATCAAAATATTCCTAATATAACAAAAATTTAGTCAGCTTAAAACTCTTCTATCGAAATACATCACTTCTGTAAAAAGATCTTTTAAATTAATAAAAATTAGTACCTCAGACCATTCTCCAGTTTCCCAATGAGTGCACTGTCTACCAATGCATTTCTCTGTGGTCTTAGGTTTTCTTTTAGAGTCACAGTAACTCAGGGAAAGACGGGAATCATCATTAGAATCATGGCAAGTAACTGTTCTTCTTCTCACACCTTCGCCACACAAGCTTGTGCACTATGTACATAAAAATGTAACAATACACATAAAGAGAAAAATTTTCAACTGACATTTTTCCTAAGAAAAATTTTACAAGTCAGCGTTCTAAAAGTATGTATTCGTAGAAATTTAATTGAAGTGAATCCATTTTGCATGCAAAGTTAAGGAAAAAAAGCCCGAAATACTCAAGTCTACAAAAACATAATAAATCAGGTGTGTGCATATAATAGCAATTCCTTCATAATTTTTAAAATACTTTTGAATCAATGACACAAATAAAAGTATTAAACATATATTTGAATGAAAAACGAATCTAGTGTATATTTCCAAAAAAAGAAAAAAAAAAGTGCAGTTTACCAAAAATTGAATGAGAGCTATATGACAGGATACTAATGATGAATCTTGTAATCCTGAACTTCGTTTAGTGAAGATGAATACTGAGTATTTAGAATTAGGAAACTTAGCTGTTATACTTTATAATTCCCACTCCCACATAGCGATCTACGAGATATTTTATAACCAATGAAATATCTCTCTTCATTGTCACACATAAATTCACCCTCTATTACTACATACGATGGTCTTTGTTGGAATCGACACTTGAATCCAATACTTTAATCAATAGGCTCTTATGATACAGTGAAAAAAAGAGAAAATTTTTGAACATGTTCAGTTTTAGACATTTTGAATACAAAAACGTCTGAAAAATATAACAAATGTTACATTTCTTAAAATGACAGTTGTAAGTAGTTGTATAACATATACAAAAAATAAAATACCATGAAACTCTAAGGGAAAAAAATTAACTGAATAACATTGATCTTTCTTACAGTCCATGCTAAAAATATTCAAAATTAGTTTTACAATTTGATAAAAAGAAATCATATTCCGATTTCAATTACTCTTTTTACAATGAATGTGATTTAATCAATATACTACTGGTTAAATAAAAATTTATCAGAAATCACCAATATTACACAAATGTGTGTGTGTGAATACCTGAAAAAATATGTTCTAAAACACAACAGTTTTATTCATTCTCTACAAATGTATGTGTCTTTTGTTATTAAGTACTGCCCTGCTCAATGATAAATCACTTTGTAATGAGACAATACTAGACGAAAAAACTATGTATTAATTTTCATTGAGTTTTTATTTTTTTTTAGTTTTAGTAGATATCTTAAAAAATATTTGCTTCAGCAAAGGTTGATCTGAACTTACTTTAGGGAAAAACCAGGTGTAAGTTCAGATCAAATTTCACATACAAAAATACTATCATATATATATTTATATATATATATATATATATAACCGACAGTAAAATAACACTAGATATGATTCAAAGTAGGGGGGGAAGGGAACCTTGTTATATATGTTATTTTATATAATATTGCTTATAGGGAAAAAAATCGAAGGATATGATGGACGCCAAGTACTAAATTTGGTATTTTTGCTTAGCTAACGATGTATACTAAAAATGTTGATAAAAAAAATCAAAAGACGATAACAGAAGCATTTAAAATTAAAATAACTTTCTTTATACGGCAGTGGTTGACACATTCATATCTTTAAATAATATACAGGAGGAAATTTAAAAAACACTTCATCATTTTCTCTTGTTAGCTATTTACCTTCAATAGTAAATTTTTAGAAAATAGAAATAAATAGTCGCGCATTATCATACCCGAACAAATAGAATAAGGGACCTGATTTTTATCACCAGACTCCATTGATTTCCCGGGAAGGCCACTTTTGCCCACCATATTCATCTTTTCCACGACTCTTCCATCCACACATAAAGCACGAATATTTGACATAATTTGTTGCATTCCCAGAAGAATAGAAATAACTTTGAAGTCAGCACAAATTTTTCACTTAAAATCGTCGTACTTCAGCATAATTGCTTCTTCAAACTATTTTATAAATTTCTTCTCCTCCTGAAGCATATTTTACAAGAATAGAACAATATCTGTTTAAATTTTGAAGTAACATCGTTTTTAAGCTCAACTTAGAAGCATAAATACAAAGTGGACTTTCTTCTGGATTATGACAAATCTAAAACTATGAGATTTGAAATATCGTTGCAAAAGAATATTTTACCATTTGTTTCATAAAAACTAGTGAAATCTTTATCTCTGACCCAGGAATGAAAAAAATGTACTTTAATTAAAGAAGCAGTGCTAATGCATGTAGAAGTTAAAAAATTTCACCATTATAGCAAAAACTATTAATGGAATTCATACGCTTAACGAGACCATCTAAATCAGGGGTGCTCAACCTTTTTTCTGCTGGGCTGCATACAAATGTGTCAGCTATTTCATGCGGGCCGCATACATATGTTAGTTATTTCACGCGGGCCGCAACAAGAGGATAAATGGGGTAGGGAGGGGGAGAAATGCTTTAAGATCAAGATAACATTGGAAATTTAAAATGTGGGAAAATTAATCATAATGTTATTAACTCCTGTTTTGCTTTTTTTCTTAATTATAGTTTTTTATTTTTGTTACTAACACTAAATTAGAAGCATTTAAGAAACACTCCTTCACAATTTATGCATCAGTATAAACGGTTTCATATGATTACCAATAATATAACAATCCTCATGGGATGTCTTTGTTACCGCTGTGATATTACAACTGACAAAACACTTGGTTGCTGTTGCAAGGATTATTCAAGAGAAAAGGCCTATTTATCATCTCTTGAAAGAGATCATCGAGGAAAAGTGTCATTGAATGATTCCTGTTTATTGGTATTTTTTGAATACCGAACTTTCGTGACAAATCAAACAATTACTGATCCATGTTTGTTTTTCACTACAAAATAGCAACTCCCCTATCGTCTTGAAACGATATATTTTCTTCGAATATTTTTCTCTTGCAAAATATGAAAGACAGTTAAAAATTAATTCCCCCAACTGCTCATTCCATTGTTGTCTGTTATCACTAACCGTAACTGTTCCAAATAGAAAAAGAATATCAATTCGTACCCGTACGACACCGACAACAAAAAGCAAAATTGATACATTTGATTTCTTGACAAAGAATTTCCAAGCAAATTTTTTACACAATATTCTTAAATAAGTTAATTTCTCAGAGCAATGGGCCATGACCGGGCCACTTAAAAAGGCTCGGCGGGCCGCAGGTTGAGTACCGCTGATCTAAATGTTTCCATTTATCAGCTTATTAAATGCTACAATAAAAAGATTTTTTTTCCAAATGAAGGATAAAGTACTTATTGCATCATAATCTCTGACGACATCCACCTTAGAAGCACCTACATATATTATATAATACATTTGAAGAATCATTTTTTCCCCAACCTCAGCTATGTCCAATCGCGTTGACTTACCAGGTGAACCATTTTTTTCATGTGGGAATCCAAACGTCTTGAGTTGAAAGCACTTAAAAATGTAACAAACTAACGTGATATATTTAAGCACATCTCAGAAATGCGACCCAACTTTACTTTTGTACGAATACTTTCCAAATTCACAATTATTTGTTACAATTTCCAAAGAAACAAGTAATTTTTATCACAGTAATAATATTATGTATTCAGACCTAACCAGACCGTAT
Source organism: Trichonephila inaurata madagascariensis (assembly GCA_019973955.1). Classification (NCBI taxonomy): domain Eukaryota; kingdom Metazoa; phylum Arthropoda; class Arachnida; order Araneae; family Nephilidae; genus Trichonephila; species Trichonephila inaurata. The sequence goes on along the minus strand of BMAV01013625.1, from coordinate 389,653 downwards.
TACACCCCATAAATTCCATTACTTTTAATGATTAGTCTTTTTATTCCATTTTATAAAAAGACAATTTAAAAGTATACAATTTTTATCACAAAATAGCATGTCAAATTTTGTAGTTTCATTTCTTCTTTTCTTGACACCATCACTATTTCATGTATATAAAGGTAGCAGTTAAACCTTATTATAAAACTATTACGACAAGAATATGAGTTGTTTTGAGTAGGCCAAGACCCACCCTGGGCTGTCGAGCCACTGAGGAAGGAAGGATACGAGTTGTTTATTTTAAATTCTATGAAAAATATTATGATTACTAAAACAAAAGCAAAAACAATAAAAATAATTTTTTTTAAAAAGTGGCTAAAATGAGAGTGGAAAAAATTCATTTCCAACACTATGTATCAGTCTTAGAAATTCGAGTACCTATCAAAGTAGTTAATAATCAGAGACAAAGCCACACATAGTTCTGTGATTAAATATGATAAAAAGGTTACATTTAATTTACTTTTTAAATATAAAATGGAAGTTACATAGTCCTACCAAGTGCAATTTTTACTAACATGATCTGAATTGGAGAATTTTAAAGACTCAATTGTTAAAGATGCAATGGCTGGAGGATTTTTTTCTTTTACATTGACATAAATTCTCTGGAATTTTTAGTAAAAATTCCAGAGGAATGCATAGGTATTTTTAGTGACTATACTTTTCCAGTTGCAGCATAATTGTCAAGAAAAAACATGAGAAAGATTAATTTATCAATAAAATAATGCTCATATCAAAAGCAAATACCATTAGGTTACTGACAGTTTGATCTTGGACAAATCAGCAAGAAAACCTGATCCAAGTATTACAGGAATTTTCAAAGGAAGCAAGATAAAGTTGCCATAATAGAAAACTTTTTTTTCATCGGTATAACTGAAATTTACATGACTGATATAAAGCTGATCAATGATATAAAAATGGTTTGGAAAACAATTTTTCTCCAAGAAATAAAAATATTTGAAATTATTTTAAACAATTGATTTGTAAAAGTTGCTTAATATTTATCTTCTAGCTTTTGAGTACTAATTCTTATATTTTAACACAAGTTAAAATGTTCTTATCATAATTTATTCTGTTTTCATTTTAAATATTCATAGGCATTACATGCTAAGATACTAAATATACATCAAAGAAGTTAAGATGCAATAAATTTTAGTCAATAAGCAAATAATCATTAATATTCTCAATGTTCATTTCTGGAGTTGGAAAGTTTATTTTTTTATGTGTGTTATTTACAGTACAAATTTTAAAATATTTTGTGATAGAGTTTTAAATAATTTTCCCCCCTATTTTTCTATATTATTCCAAAAATTTATTGGAACAATTAATGCAATAGTTGATATCTGTTTACAGAAACAATACAATGCAAAACTCTTAATAGAAGGATGCTTTGGAAATATTTTGTGATAAGAGTTAAACAATCATATCAAAAATTTTTTGGTAATTAATAGATAACAATAAACATAAAACTTTTCCTATTCTTAGTGATTAATGTTTTACAATTTTAAAAATTTTATGAACAATGAAAATTAATGGAAAGAGTGTTTTGTGTCCAATTAATCGTAATGATGGTTAGATCACATATACAGTGGAGTACGTTTAACACGAAAACGCTTAAGATGAAGTACCATAACACGAAATAATACAAAGGTCCCGACAAACTACTATGTATTTCCATGCATTTTTTTCTCTTAATACGAAACGAAAATCATTTAAAACGAAAAGATTTCCCTTCTGAGAAAGAACAAAAACACCAGCCATGCAAGCAAGATTTAAGAGGGGTGTGAAATGATAGAGAGGTGATTTTGCATAATTCATGGAAAGGAGACTAACTTGGATTTGAAATACCCTCGCAATAACCCGTGACACGACCCAATTTTATCTGATTTACTTTTACTCTCTACTTCTTCAAACATCACACAAAAACATCTCATCTCTCATCAGTCGGTTTTAGAATTCGGTGGCGAGTACATCACAGCGTGAGTAAAAATTAGTGAGTTAGGTCCACGTTTTGTTTTCCTATTTAAAAAGAAAGTTTTTTTTACGAGTTCAATGGCAAACAACACAGAGGGAAAGCAAACTGCTATTCTGCTAAAATGAAGATGGAGATTCTAAAGTTTGTTGCTCAAAAACAGAAGACGAAAACGGAAATCTATGAAGATTTTGGTAAGGCTAAGTTTTGTATTAAATTTCACTCAGTTTTTATTAATGCTTTTGTTTCACTGATTTTTATTAACTACCTGCATATATACATATTTATGTTAGAAAATTTACTCTAATAAACTTAATTTTGTTTAATATATGTTCTTTTCCCCCCAATATCCTTTAACACGAAATTCTTTTAATGCAGAAAAATATTTCAGTAGGATGAGTATTTCGCTTCACAAATCTTTGAAATTCATGATCCAAAACACACAGGAATGGGACACTTGGATGATATTGTTAGATTGTAAACAGATTGGGTACCAAGCCGCGCATTAAGAATTAGCAGATTTTTTTTTTCAAAAATTTTTATATTGTCCTTGATATAAGAAAGGATGGACTGAAGTTTGAGATCTCAGTAAATGATTTCACCTCTGATGTATCAGGGAGTCTTTGCCATTATTTTACGATATTTGGGTGTGCAGTCTCCTAATGAGGGTCACAACTACACCCCACACAGGAAAAACATAACATGATTGGTCTCAGGATAATAAAAAAATTCAGAAGCTTGCGCTGGATCACAAGTTTACTTCCCCAAGATACAATGCTGAAAAGTAACCAAATGCCATGTGTGCCTCAGGGTGTGCATATATATATAGGCTTGTTTTATGAGGGAAGCGAAAGTTAATTTTGTGTCTAGAACAAACCAAAGGTATTTGTATTCTTTAATCCAAAGGATGGGTTGACCAGAAATGAGAGAATTTAAGTGATTGAGATAATGCTACTTTCTCATAAATAGGAAGCATGCATTTGTAAATACATTTGGCAAGGTGTTTGGGTCATCGGCACCAATTCCTTCCTTGATGCCCAGGGCAATTTGTACACTAGAGTGGCTCTTCAAATTCGAGCTTACCTTCTGTAGAGAAATGGGGCTTGCACAGTGGATGCAATTCACAGGGAAGCGATAGTTCTCTGATGAATGACAACATCTGTGGCAATGCCAAAACTGATCATACTAGTAATTTCTCGTTGGAAACCTTCAACTTTGATTTTAGTGCTGAATATTTCAGTAATGTCATAAATACATTCAGTAATAATGCTGTTTTAAATTTATATGCAAATAATGGCACAAAAAATTTAGTTTTGTCTCAATTGGGCTGTATTGTGGACTTAAAAGCCCTCTTCAATGGCGGATTTTTTGTCATTAAGTTAATATTGATCAATAGGCCCTAAAATATTTTAATGGACATTTATCTTTTAGGATAAAGAATTTAAAACTCTACCTTTAATAAACGATTTAAACTGAGAAGTTTTCTGGACTGATAAGTTTTCTTCATTATCCACTGTCAATTCAGGAAAGCACTCGGTGAGTTAGGATTGAAGGAGTGCTTTTTTTTTTGCAAAGGCTATTAAATGCCTTCTATCTTGCTTACGGGCGATGAAAAAAAGGATAAGGCACTTTCCTCTTCAGTTCAACTTCATATTGCTCTGAGACTTCGTCTTCTCAGCTACCTCAGTTATTTCTATCTCCTGTTTGTTTTATTCCAATAGAGTAGGAATGGTAGATGGGAGAAAACAATGCCACTAGTAGTAATTAAGAATTTTGGAACTCTTTCTTCCACAACATCTTTAGAACGAAATGAAACCTTGAACATCAACAGCATTTTTGTTATTGGTATTGCTTAGGGACAATATTCATCTTTGTGGGAAGGATGAACAATCTATTTCTTCTTTTGTTCTTCAATCGGTGCAGGAAAGGAGTCTTTTAAACCTTTCCTACAATCTTATTAAGTGCTTTTGCCCTGATGGGAAGTCTGAAGGTCAGAACTCTTATCTTCATTAGATTAAAACTTAACATACCATTTGTTTTTTTTGAGTTTCTTATAGATATTTTGGAGCTATTTGTCACCCATTATTACTTGCAAAAATCCCTTCCAACAACGATGGCCTGGTGAAAGACTCATCTCCAAATGTTGTTCTCGAAGGAAACAGGCAAAGCACCAGAGTCGGTTTCCATTGCGATAAAAATTTTATTAGTAACTTCAATCATATCAGACCAATTGTTTATTTTCGGAGACATCATTTTTAAATGGAATTCTAAACCAATCATCCAATCTCACAGCAGTTAATTCAGTAACTGAAACTCTACACCCCAGAAAAGAGGGAAGTGGGTAAACAAAAAACAGTATAAAGGCATTGATAGCAGAAAACAAGATATCAATACAGTTAGACAACACAGGATGAGTTCTGTCAGATTTTGCTATAATTCAATGAGTTTTGTATGTTTGAACTCTTTTGGCATGACCTTTCTGTTCAATTTTAAAAACGCTAGCATTCTATTAATAACTTACCTTAAATTTTTTATCACTGCCAATTAAAAAACAGTATCATCGAATGTTAAGTAAAGTAAATAAAATATTAAAATTTAACTCTTTCTTACAGTTGTATTACTTTATCTGTTGTCGCACAAAATGTACTTAATTTTGAAAAAGCATTAACACATATATATGTACATCATAGCAAAGTAGTTAATTCAGAATAGATCATGTTCATGTATTGGTTTGGTGTTTTTTTATATCTCAAACAAAATAGTTTTTTTTCAAAATTGAGTTTTTTTCTGGAAGGAGAAAAAAATCCCTCAGAAACGTAGAAGTTGGAAAATTACTTGAGAAAGAAATTGGCAAAATAAACATAAGTAAACACATGCAATATCCTAAGATTCATTTGAATTAATATTTATTAAAAAACCCTGAAAAAAGAAACATTAACAAAAGAGAAAGTTTTTTAAATTGTAGTCTGTTAAATAACAATAAATTTGAAACCATTCATTTGAAAAGAAAACAATATCAAATTAATTTGATTTTTAAAGTACAATTTATATAAATATATATACACAAACTCATCATCAGAGATAGCTTATAACATTACTGCACAGATTTTACTAATATTTTTCATTGAAAAAAGACAAAATAAATCTCATGCCTCACGAGTATCACATGGGGCTTATAGAAGCAAAACAAAAAAGTAAAAGTTATGAAACAAACCAATGAAGTTACTAAATCAAACAATTAACTATTGCAGCTTAAGATAAAATTTATTTTTAGTTCTATAAGTTTAACATATTTTCCTTTTTATTTCATTAATTAAATAAATTATTTAATTTGAATGTACTTTTACCCTTATAACAGTGGTGAAACGTACACCCCCGCATCGAGTTGGGGGGGGGGCATAATATTCTCTGTTACGCCACTGGCTTATAGTACAGGATATTATGGTTAAATATGTATTATATAATTGAAAAAAATTTTCGTGTAAAAAGCTAAAACTTATCTTTAATAACAATGAGTAATACAACATTACCTTTGACCAACTTCCTTCCTTCCATATTGCACGATTGAATTCTGGTATAGAATTAGTGTCACTTAGTGTACGTAAATGAGGGGGTTTCCACTCTTTAAAACGATTTTGCAAAGGATTTTTCTTCCTTATAACACTATTTGAGCATGATTGGCCAGATGAGCAACTTTTACTTGAAGATGGTCGAGTTAAAGAAGAGCAAAAAGATTCATCCACTTTCTGAAGAGACGATGATCGACAGCTGATAACTCGATGTGTAGTACCATTTCCACATTTTACAGGACACTGAAAAATATTTCTTTCAGTAAGTGACTAGATTTAATTTTAAATAAAAAAAACAAAGGCTTCTTGATAAATTAAAATTTAACAAGAAAAGAATTTAAACTATATGAATAAAAAATCATTTTTTTTTCATATATAAAACCATTACATGGTGCAGAAGATTTTGCTTAGCCCAATTCATAATGTTAATTAATCTTTTTGTACTTAATTCTGCAATTTCATATTTTAGAGTTTAAGTGAAAATTAAAGCTGAATAAAGTATTTAAAAATTGAACTATAATATAATTTTACTTTAAATTTAAACTTTAAAAGAAATTCTACTAATAATAAAAAGTCAATAAAATGTAAAATGCATTTATCATAAAAAAGCATGCCAAGCTGAAAAGCTAACACATCAACTAAAATTACTTTAGTTTTCGTAGTTGGAAAAAAAAAGATTTAATATTTAAAAAAGTTTAATCTTTTCTTCATATTTTTTTCTTTTAAATCTTTAGTGTTTTAGAGTGAATATTGTTCTTCATTTTTACTTACAAAAACGACACAAAATAATTGTAAAATATTCTGGCTGTGGCAAAAGGCAAATTTCTTTTAATAAGCATTAATAACTTATAGCACCAATGAGTACATTTTAGTTAATTGAGATACACTGACATTAAAAAGTAAGCACAACTCAAAATTAAAAAATTGAGCTAGAAATTTTTTACTTAAATATTTATCACATAGCATTATCATTTCCTAGATTGCATATATCACAAATTTTATTTTTGCTTGTTCTTCATAAAATGACCTTAATGTAAAAGTTAAATATAATTTTCTATTTATATATTATTTATAACAATACGTCACTATTTCCAGAATTCATCCAGTTTTATTAAGGAAAAAATGTGTGCTCTAACATGCAAGTACATTTAAATGATTTTTAAAAAAAACTTAAAGCAAAATTTATATGAATAAGGAATATTTAAAAGTATGCAGTGATTTAGTTCTTTTCACACAAAATCCGTGGGTACTATATACAAAAAGTAAATATTAAATACTTCAGTGATAAATTTTTACTGAATTCTTATAATTCTGAGACGATTAATGCAACTGGTAGTAAATACAGTAAAAATAAGGGCCTTTTCATTCATTGTTCATGATTAATGCAAACAAATTTTTATATTGCAAGATAATGTATTTTAACATTTATTTCAATATCATTGCTAATAAGTGGGGCAACAATCATACCAAGCCTTAAAAGTATTCATTATGTACAGTTATGGAAAAAACTAAGCAAAAAATTTAGAGTACTTAAAATTATTTCTATAGGTTTTACTAATGAAAATTTTCGATTCATAAATTAAAATGCAACAAAAAAAGAATAAAATAAAGAAAAGGTAAAAATATCTAATGAATGTATACATTTATAACAGCAATATGCCTTGTAACAATTAAAAGTCTAATGTTTTACCATTCATAAAATGTGTGCTGCCCACGCAGTTTTAAATTACAGTAAATCAACACTATTTCAATATTCCATTTATTTTATTTTACTTTTTGTACAACATAAAGAGAAGAAAATTATCCACATAAAAACTATATGTTGTAAATGGAATAAATATTATTTAAGAAAAATCTACCAATACATTTATGTCTGCAGGAATGTGTTCATACACCTTTCAATTACATATAATTCAAATTGCTAAATACACACATTTCCAAAAGTTAAGCACGGAGAGGAAAATGTTAATTTCCGGAAGCCAACCAGAATTGAAGAGGATGCAATTCGCTGCAGAGGTAGGTGGAAGTATGCAAATATGGTAGGTAACAGCCAATCGTGCTTTCATGTCAAGAAATATGCAAAAAGGGCAGTCTTATAAGAAGCCAGCTTTATGAAGGGTTACAGAAGTTGATTGAAAGTGCTGATAGAAGGTGTTTAAAACTTTCTTACAATTTGTTTTCAAGTCACATGTTTCTATGACTTCCAGAAAACGAATGGAAGATTCTGAGCGATGGCGTGCTGTGGGGCGCATTGAAGCAGGCGCGTCGATCACAGATGTAGCTCTTTTCTTCGGCGTTCATCTTTCTGTAATTTCACGTTTATGGAAACAATTCCAAACCACACAGACAGTTGTCTGAAGGCCCGTAGGCGGTCGTCCATGGGTTACAACCCCCGCGGAAGATCAGTATATTGCTATTGTAGCCAAGCGGAATCGCAGAGTGACCTCCACACGTGTGACATCTATGGTTACAGTGTCCATTGGTAAGGCTATATCTGCAGCTACTGTACGCCGAAGATTACATATGAATGGACTGTATGCCCGGGTACCTCAAGTTTGTGTTTCTCTATCCGTCCATTCAAGAAGGGCACAATTAAAGTGGTGCCGTGAACATGGCAATTGGACTGTGTCTGATTGGGGCAATGTCATGTTTACTGATGAGTCAAGATTTGCTCTAGAGCCAGATGACAAGCGTATAAGGATATGGCGTAAACAAGGAACACGCAATCAGCCCCAAAACATCACCGAACATCACGCATTCCGAGGCGGAAGCATTATGGTGTGTACAGGGATTTCATTAGGATACTGCACCGACCTGCACATCTTTAAACGGGGTTCTGTGACGGCTGTCCGGTAACGAGATGAAGTCATAGAAACCATTGTGAGATTGTAAGCTGCAGAAGTTGGCCCTACCTTTTGTTTTAATGGACGATAACGCACGTCCCCATAGAACTGACATCGTCGATGACTACCTGGAGAGTGAAGGGATTGCGCGTATGGCCTGACCAGCATATTCGCCCGACCTTAATCCCATTAAAAAATTTTGGGATGCTCTCAGCAGTGCTGTATCTTCACGTTTCCCACCTCCAGCCACTCTTATTGAGCTGGAAACTGCTCTACAAGAAGAATGGTGATTGTTTAATTCTGCGGTGGTTGACCACCTAATTGAAAGCATGGTCAGAAAGTGTAAGCTTTGCATACAGATGAGGGGGGATCACATACCCTATTAATGTCCTTTTTTTCATTTTATGCTGTTTATTTTCACTTTATACATAATTCTGTTTAAGTCTCCAGTATGACATTATCTGATAACTTACAAAAATTTAATATTGTTTTCATTTCTGTATATAATTATTGATTTTGTTTTATGTATAAATATATATGCTACTTTACTGCCAAATTTTATGTCAATCAAAGCAGTATTTGTTGATTTTTTTGCACTTTACATCTTCGTGCTTAACTTTTGGAAGTGAGTGTACTAAATTACGTTAATATTTTAACACACACCCACAAAAATAACAAAACATATACAGTAAATTTCCTTGTATTAAGTCAAGAATTTTTTGAATTTTTTTAAAACTATAGTACAGAAGATTATACATGGAAACGCTAATTTCTAAGAAACATAGATCAGGAAAAACGATTTTTTTTATTACGTTTTCCCTAACTAATGCGCAAGTGATTTTAATTTTTTTTTTCAACTTTTCGTTTGCTTAGAATATAGTTTTTAATAATAAAAAAAAAAATCGCATAAATCTTTCAGAGTCTGTGTCAGAATCTCCGAGTTGCTGATTACTTCGTAAAATTCACATTCACTTAACCGGATGTCTGGATGTATATATGATCAACATACGGCGAGTTTTTCCTCTGACCATGCGCTGCGGATTTTTTATTTATTTATTTTGGCATCTTCCCTATTTTAAGATGTCTTATTTCTTCACTTTTAAACTTGTTTCTCAATTACAAAGAAATGTCGAGCAGCCCTGCTGTTAGAATTTACTACATACGCGATTACTTGTAGTTTGAAATTAGTCGTATACGAACTTTTCTTCGAGTTAATTTTCCAAAAAAACACAAGCGCATAACATATATGTTTGTTTTAAAATGTAAACAAAAAATGTTTTTCAAGAATACGAGATAAGAAACGAATGGAAAAACATACTAGACTCATGCCTAATTCGATGCAAAGTGCATTAATTATCCTGATTAATTCCTACGTTTTTGACAGCTTTTTCTGTCAAAATTAATAATACCCTTTCAAATACTAGAAGAGTTTTTGCTGGGGTCCCGAAAGGGTCCTTTCTTTCTCCCACGCTCTTCAACATCTATATCAACGACATTCCCACCCCTAACAACACTGAAATTGACATGTATGCTGACGACACAGTGATACTTTGTCAACACAAAAAACCAGTCTTCATCTCATATGATCACGATACCTAACACAGCCTGACAATTGGTTTACCAAGTGGAAAATAGCCATCACCTCAAAAACAGATGCCATATTTTTCGCTAGATACAAAAAGAATCATACATCTACATCAGAGAATAGAATCCCCTGCTTTAATCAGACTAAATACCAAGGAATTATCCTTGATCAAACTCTCAATTTGAAACAACATGTAACTTTTTAAAAAACCACGCATAAACTCTACCCCTTAATTTTCAGAAAATCAAAATTAAGTAATAGAAACTAAATGCTTATCTACTCACTGATCCTAAAACCGATCCTACCTACGGCTACCCTACTTGGGAACATGTAGCAAAGACCCATATTAATTATTCAGAAAGAGCTCAAAATTTAATCAGGCAAATTTTTAACGCTCGCTGGTATATGAGGAATGAAGACTTCAGAGCCGCGAGTAGAACACCCACTATTAGACAAACGATCAGGAGAAGTGCTACCTATTTCTTTAATAAAATTGACCACTCTGACAATAAATCGATCATTAGCATCGAAAAATATATCATTGATCTTAATTTCTATAGACCCAGATAAATCCTAATTGATCCTGCTTTTCTTTAATTCGTAATTATGCTCTCTTTTACCTATACTATTTTTCTTTTAATTCTTAAATTATCTCTATATTCTACTCTATGATTGGTCGAGCTTCTCCCCTAAACTTAAATTCAAAAATAGCCGGCCTCTCTGATCAGCCACTCACATAAGCTCCACTCGATACCCAATAATTTTAGCTTTTTACATCTAAATATTTTGTTTCTTTAACCCTGACTCCTTTGCTAGAACCAGAATTGCTAGGCATCACTCTGCCCACTCCCATCACAAAAAGATTTTCAAGTCAAGATTTTTTCCATCAAATTTGATCTTTATTTAACTTTATATTTATAAATTTATCCATAATCAAAGTATAATTTTTCTTTTTATTAATTTTCATAAGCTATATATTTTAAATATTTATTAAAAAGGGCAATTTGAAAGCGCTTTAAAGCCATCCAAAATTTCCTGAAGGGTGATGAAAGTTCTTAAGTGCTCCCATCCCATCAAACTATTCCCATGGCGAAGAGATTGAAAATTACCTCTCCCCCACCTCAATGTGGCTTATATATGGGTTTGGGAAGGGGAAAAAAGGAGTCAGCATATATTCGGAAATATACGTACCTAAATAAATATACTACACATGAATTTGGTATATACAAATACTAAATTTATTAACATTTCAATACAATTATTGTTATATATGTGAAATTTTTGAATAAAGAAATTAAATTTGAGCTCTTTTTTAAACTTAATCCTTGCATAAAGGCCTTTAAAAGAGCTTCAAAGGTGCAAAAAGCAAAGAGTTCATTGATTAATTGAGGAATGCCAAAGAGTAGATAATAGTTTTAAACTAATTATTTTAAAATGACTAGTATGAGTGTAATCAAAACAAAAGGAGGAAAGTTATGATTAATCATAAGGTATTCATTTTCCAACTTTAGATGTATAGAAAGAAGAGGAAGAGATTTTTACCCTCCATTGTTTTTGTATTTGTTAAATGGTGAAGTTTAAAATAAAGAAAATAATCAGTTGTATTTTTAAAAATTAAAATAAAGATTCCAAATATTATAAAAGTCATTATATGTAAGCTTTAATTAATATAAAACATTGTTATGAAATACATTCTGTATCAAGGATATATTTTATAAATTATGATTCTTAAACATTTCAGTATCAATGGTAAATCAGAAATTTCACAAAATACATTCACTGTTGGAAAAAAAAAATTGAAATAATTGAAAAAAAGAAATATATTAATAAATTGTTGCACCTGATTATTTATTTTCTTTTAAAGAATACTTTATAGATAAAGTAGTTTGTACATTTTGTTTTCAGTTAGTACTTAGAATTCCTTTCTCTCATTTGATTATAAATGTATCAATTAGATAAAATCTGACATCACTTCCTTTTTTGCTTCTATCACTAAATTTTTGAGCAATAAGGAATTTTCTAAAATGTAGCACAGAATCTGGCAATAGTTTTATTTTACATTAAGCAGATTATCATGAACAACCTAAAAGTTCCCAAATTCACACTACTATCCTGTATTTGTTTTTATTTATTTTTGTAAGTATTAGTATTGTTATATTATTCACAGTATAACTCCCAGTCTTAGTATTATTCACAGTAATACTGAAAGGAATAATTTGTTAATCACACTTTTTAAACCAAATTCAATTTCCAAAACTTTTATTCATTTACCAAAAAAAAACTATTACAGCCACAATTAAATACTTACTTGTTCCCATGGGCCCACTATCCACTCAAAGCAGTCTCCAGGTTTGCATACATCTTTTGAAATAGGAATGTTGTCATTTTCACAATAACGTCTATCAACATACTTATCTTCATGCTGACACCAAAAAGGACGCTGCTTCACACCCGTACCACAAGTTACAGAGCACTGCAACAAAATAAAATATATTTTAAAAACATATTGTAAGAAATTGAATAATTAAAATTAAACATGTATTTAAAAAACACGTAAGGAAAATTTCTTTTTTATTCTGATGTATCTATAGATTAAGTACTTAATTAGTTTTATTACCTTGCCCATCACAAACAAAAAGATTTTTTTCCAAAATAGAAAAATTACTGTAGCCAGTCTATATTTTAAAAAAATTCTACATTTTACCTAAATAGAAGTTAATTAACAATTTGTTTCTAGATTTAATATTTTAAGACAAAAACACATGAAGTCAAGACTCAAAAATAAATTTTCATTGCATATAAACGATAGTTTAAACTAACAAGGTAAAGTAGCATTATTCAAATTAATGAGAGAAGAGAAATTTGCCTGATAAACAGAAAACAGATAATGATTTATAGAGAAAAATAGGATATGAAAATGAAAATATAGAGATATATAAATATGTAGGGAACACATTAACAAATATATATCAGTTATATTTCTACAATGAATCCTTTTCAAAAATATAAGAATTAGATTCTACAAAAAAAAAAAAAAAAAACAGATGCTACGACAATTATACTCTTTAATTTATAAAACAAACACACACACACATTTTTGGAAAAAAAAACATTCCAAAATATAAAAATAAGCAAACCCTATTGAAGCCCAACCATAATGAAATTTCGTATGCAATATCTAATGAATGAATAGCAGGTTCTTCAGCACATTAGAACTAAGTATCTAACTAAACAAAACTTTATTTCAAAATTAAAACTTGTCAAAATTTTATTGCATCTACGTACATCAATTGCTCTGTTGCAGATTCAAACTTGGTATAAATCATTCCAATTTAAAAGTAACTGGAGTTATACTGAAAATCAAACTTAAGAAATTGATATGTCTATGGGCAACAACTAATTTTAATGTTCCAAGGACAGAAAAAAAATGAGAAGACAGAATCATGGCATCTCTGACTCCCAAAGGCTCCACTTAGAATTTTTCAATGACATATCCAAGCTATGAGATTTAAAAGCTCCCACAGAGGACTAAACAGACTAGATCAATTTACCAAAGCCAATTTGTGTCTATCCCATAGAATCCTGCAACTATCCAAATCTTTAAAGCCACTGTGAATATATGTCTTAAAATATCCAGGTAAAAGTTGGGATCTAATCAATTACCCTGGCACACTATACAGGCAAGCAACATGGAGTCATGGTCAGTGTGAGCATCATTTCTTTTTAAACCTGTTACATATGATACACCATTTCACGGAATAATTTCACACAAAAAAAAAAACCTTTTTCTGATTTATTTTAACTATTGCCCATCTTCAGTAGAGGGTCGTGTTTTCCTTACATTTTCTTGTTGAGATAGGAAATACATTTCTTAACAGTCTTGAAAAAAACAAGACCAGGAAGCCTTTATGGGCGCAGGTCACCGACCAGAACGTGAGAAGGCAAGCTCACAGTCAATTACACAAAACAAAAACCTTTAGCAAAAAGTTTTCACAAAAAATCGTCCAAGTACAAAAGTTAACTGTGAAAATTCCTTCCTTGCTCTTTTTGACCAATAGTGTCCCTGTGCTACTCTGCACTTAAATTAAGAAGGGGACACCATGATATTAAACAGCCTTCACACATCTTCCTTCTCTAGACACTTTAGTAATTTTGTAACTTATAATGTTGTACTTTAATTGTACATAAAATTTATTTTTAATTTCTTAACATGAAGTTATTAATTTTAGAATTTGAAGTGATGCCCAAAATACATTTCTATTTAATTTTCACAAATGAACAAAAGCAGTAATAGGCCATGAAAGAATAGATCTCAAGGGTGATCCGTTCCTTAGAGATCCAACGCCCGGAGGGCGTTTCTTCTCCGTTTCAGTAGCTGAAACGAGAGAGAAAAACAAGCGGTTTGCGAGCAGACCGCGGGAAAGCTGCGCCAAAAGGGGGGGGGGAAGAAGCACCTAAGAAAGCATAGGAGTTGGGTCATCAAGTCCATTTCGTACCCCCCGAGGGGGGCGAACGGAAGGGTTGGAAGTAGTACAACGTCCAATGTAGCTGAGGAGTGCTAATTACTCCTAGCGGGCAGGCAGGGTAGTAGTATGGCGGGGGGGGGTCTGTGAGTTCCAGTGACGGGATAGTTGCTTTGCTGACTGATAGACGGGTTGCGGTGAGATGGCAGTTGATTGTAGAAGGGGATTGATAATGTTCTGATTCTTGATCGGATGGAAATAATTTTGAGCTCTGTATGGATAATGATGCGTGGGATGTAGCTTGGAGCATCGAAGATGAGTCTTAGGGCCCGGTTTTGAAGGACTTGTAACTTGTTTAAGAGGTAATTTGCAGAGGATCCCCAGATCTGACAAGCATAGGTTAGAATTGGCAGAAGGTATTGCAGGTAGATTAGCCTTTTTTTATCGAGGTTGAGTTTTGATTTTTTAGAGAGCAGTCTTGAGAATATGGAGCGTGGTCTGAAATTTTTTTGAAATTTGAAGTATGTGGCTTCTGTAGGTTAGCTTTTTATTGAGAGTGACGCCTAAGTAGAGCACCTCGTCACACCAGGGGATAGTGCTGCGGAATAATTTGAGGGGGTTAAGTCTATTGTTGAAGTTCCCCTTCTTAAAGATGATAGCTTGAGACTTGGAAGTGTTGACCGATATCCGCCATAGCATGAGCCATTTCTTCAGTTTGATTAGGTACATTTGCAGGTTTTTTCGTACCGTGTCTGGAGAGGAAACTTGGGTTAAGATGGTGGCATCGTCGGAGAAGAGGCAAACCTCCACCGTTGGAGTGGCGGGGAAGTCATGGGTGTATAGGCTATACAGCAAAGGAGATAGTATACTTCCCTGCGGCGAAACGGTGTGGATACTTCCAATTCTCGAGCGAATAGAGTTGATGCTGACTTGGAATGTTCTATTACGGAGGAATTCATGGGTAATCTTGATTAAGTAAGGAGGGAAGTTTGTTTGTATGAGCTTGTAGATTAATCCGTTATGCCAAACTCGGTCGAAAGCCTTCTCAACATCCAGGAAGACTCCTCCGGTAGTGTGATGGTTATTGAAGCCGTCTATAATCTTGTTGGTTGTCCGGAGTAACTGATGGCAGGTTGAAGTTTCCTTCCTGAATCCATGTTGGAAGTCAGGGATTAGGAGGTGATTGTCGGCGAAGGATTGGATCCTGGACAACAGAATTTTTTCGAAGAGTTTGGCAAAGCAGGAGATGAGGCTGATGGGTCTATAATTCAAGGGGAACTTCGGATTCTTGTTTTTCTTTGGGAGAAGAGTTATCGTACAGTGCTTCCAGATCTGAGGAAAGTATTGGAAAAGGAGGCATTTATTGAAGATCTTGGTGAAGTATGTTATTGCGTTCATTGGAAGGGATTTTAGAGTAATGTTCCTGATTTGGTCGTGCCCCGGGGCCTTGTGGACGTTCAGCTTGGAAATGATGTCACAGACTTCACGTGGGGAGGTGAGCGGTGGAACTGGTGTGGTGTAGTTCCTCAGGAAGTTACGCACTGCCCTGTTCACTTTGTCGATATGGTCATCATCATAGGGGTTCTGTTTTCTGTAAACGATTCTTCGAGGTTGTCGACGAAGAGGTCAGCTTTTTCTTTTGTCCAATAAACCAGGCCCCAAAAACCAAGCAAAGGGGGGTAGAGGATGCTCTTCTTGGTATTGTTGCCAGCTACAAGCTTGTGGAGCAAATCGGTGTCAATGTTGGCATCCTTCTGCAGGGAGTCCCAAACATGCTCTCTTGATTTTTTCAGGTCGGATCGAATGGACCTTTGGAGTCTGTTGACCTCTGCCAAAGCTTGGGTAGGCAGTTCTTCTCTCGGATCTTGAGCCTGGTCTCATATGGGACATTCGACATTGAGTTTAAGATTGGTTTGAACTTGCTGGCTTGGTTAATTGCAGTATGGATGTGGGAATTGAAGTCCAGAATGGCTTGTTCAATTTCTTCACTATTGTTAATTTGAGGGTTTCCTGGGAGTGAGTGGGCTATGAAATCTTGAAATTTATACCAGTTCATGAGGGTCTTGCAGTTTTGCTTAAAAGAGATTGAAGAGTCGGTGGAGATGACAGTGAACAGGATTGTGGTCCCTGGAGAGGTCAGAGTATACTTCAGCGGTGACATCATTTAGTCCACAGGAAATTCCGAAGTCGAGAGTCGCGGGCCTGCCACGGCTTGGAACTCTTGTGGGGCCATGAGTACGAATCCACTGGCTTGGACGAGACGTGCGAGGGCGGTTCCGACTGGGTTATTAACAGTGGTTATGCTCCAAGAGGTGTGCTTCGCATTGTAGTCACCTACAACGACGCACTGTGTTCTGTTTCGGAATATCTTGAGGAGACCTGAGATGAGGCTTCTGGCTTCATTTCTTGGAGGGTTATATAAAGAGCAGATGGCGACATTATTAGGATGACTTTCAATTACTATTGTTGAAGTTTCTAACGTGTTGGTGATGATTTGAATGCTATGGTGAGGGATGGAGTTTTTAACGAGGATGGCAGTTCCCCCTCCTCGGTGCATCATTCTATCATTCCTGTGGGTTGTATAATTGGCGATATGGATATCAAGGCAGGGGCGAAGGAAAGTCTCTTGGAGTGCAACCACATCAAGGTCGTTTTCGGCAATGTGTGTGTATTCTGCGAGTTCATCTATTTTATTGTAGACTCCGTCAGCGTTCTAACTAATGATCTTGAAAGTGTTTCTTCTGCTGGGTGTCCGGATCATATTGCAAGGTCGATTTGGAGAAGGGCGGCTACTTCGAAGGCTCGGTCAGCTAGGGGTTTGTCAGAGTGAGTGATTGCAATGATTTGTCTTAAAACTTGGAAGATTTCGACTACCTTGGGGTCACGTAGTTGGTGAAGGGTTTCCATTATACTTGATGACTGGTGGAGTGATGCCGAGGGTCTAAGGGGAGTGCTATTGGTGTTGATGTTTGAGGTAAGAGGCTGATGTGCTGACGGGGTGGGTGCTGGTCTCGTCCAGGGTGTTGGAGCTGTACTCACTGGTGGGGGAGTGGGAGTTCTGGTTGGAGCTGCTCTCACTGGTGGGAGATTGAGGGTTCTTGTTGGGACTGTTCTCACTGGTGGGGGAGTAGGATCCCTGGCTGAGACTGATGGGATTGTGGCTGGTCTGGCTGCTTCTGCTTTGGCTTTTGCAGCTTCCTGTAATTCCATGCGCTTTTTAGCTCTTTCTTCCCAAAAGTTAACCTTGGGAGGAGGAGGTGGCTTGTTCAGTGGATTGCGAGGACAACCAGTGAAGTTCGCAGTGTGATTTCCTTGACAGTTGCAGCAGGTAGCTTCAGTGTCCGAGGATTTTTTTACAGTCCTTAGAAATGTGGGGCAGACCGCATTTAACGCACTTTGGGTTCCTCGTGCAGAATTTGGACGAATGAAAGAAACCCTGGCATCTTTAGCATTGGTGCCGGTCCTAATTTGGGACGCAATGGTTCCACCTTTGATCTTCAGATAACAGAGTTCCGTTAAATTGAACACGTTCCTGTTAACTTCAGTTCTGGGGAGAGTGATGAGAAATAGAGGCATGGACAGGCCCGTTCTTCTATTCGTCATAGCATGACATTCATTGACGGAGATGCCAAAGGTCCGGAGGTCTTCTATTATTTCTTGTGGAGGGGTGTCAGAGGGCATACCCTGAATGACTGCTTTAAGTTCTTTTTCGTCGTTAAGTTGATAGGTGAAAGCCTCAAGTTTTTCATTGTCGATGAATCGCCGAATGGCTAAATTAACTAACATATACATCTATTCAAACCAAGTTTTTTGGAGATTTTGTTTTAATTTAAATTATTCAAAACAGTTAATAAAAATAAAGTTTAAATTTTAAAAAATCAAAAGATTAGAAGGTTTTTCTTCTAACTAGTTTCTCAAAAAATAAAAATATTCATAGCAATAGAAACTTAAAAATACTCAATACCTTTTAAAAATGGCACTTAAAATTAAGTAAATTATTGAAATATTATTCTTACTTCAGTCCAGTTTCCAACCATCCAGCGAGGACATGGACCTTGGTCACAAACTTTTGATACAACTTTTGTTGAGGGATCACATTGCTCATCGAGCTGTTTCACATTTCCTGCACTTCGACATTCATAGGTACGTTGCTGAGTTCCTACTCCACAGGATACAGAACACTGTAATTAAAAGAAACAAAAAAGTCATATTCTTAATTCATAAAGAAAAGGCCTTGTGTAAATTTAGATGATTGCACATTTTAAACAGAGAAATACATTTTGATAGAAAGATTTTATATTTTCAAACAGAAAAATATGTTTAAATTAATATAAACATGTGCATATGTCCTTTCATCCCTAGTGTATATATTTTGTTAGAATGTCCTTTTGCTCATCATTTAAAGTTAGATATTTATTTTTATGCTCTGTATTATAATGATTCATTAAGCATTTTTTTGCACAAGTAAATAGATTTATATAGAAATAATTACAATATTGAAATGTGATGTTTTGTACATGCTAGTAAAATTAAAATTTGATATTGGGGTACAATACTATTTTTAACAGTCCACCTTAATATATTCATAAAAAAAGTATTGAAAGTAATATAAAAAAGTCATATGCGTTTATTGTGAAGCCTTTTCATATAGTATTATCACTACATATTTCTCTTACAATCAATAATTTAATATTAACATGTTTAAAAATATGTATGTAAAACTACTTTAGTGACTATAATAAACATGTACAATGAACTCTGAATTATTTAATTTCACATAAATCAGTATTGTAATATACAGAATTCCGAAAAAGTATTAAATATAGCTTCATTTTAAGAGAAAACAATTTTTTTAAATAATAATTTCAATACAAATAGTTCTACATTGAATACTTAATAATTTAGGTTATATCATTTCCATGTAAATTTTTGATATTCTAATATATGCATCTGTTTAATACACTGTGTCTCTATAATTTAAAGAACATAAGTTTTTCAGATTAATATGTAATATGAAAAAATTATTAAAGTTGCATCATAAAAGATGAAACATTTCAACACCAGAAAATTGAATCAAACAGAAACGAATGCATTAAAATCTGTTTCTCTAAAGCAGAAAAAATGGTCAAACATTCCAATTTCCCTAAATTACACTTTGAAAGAAAAGCTGTTTGTACAATGCATAAAGACTACTGTAAGTAGATAACCAAAATATAAATAAAAGTAAAAATCTTAGAATATACGGTTAACATAATTTAAATTTCATCAATTCATGAACTCTCTTTTTTTTATTCCAAAGATTTAAACCACACACTAAGAGCAACCTGCTTTTAGCAAGATATCTTTTATGGTTTTTGAGACAGTATGCCTCCTCAATATTTGTTTGAATGGAAATAATTCCAATTCTTATTGAGTTGATCATATATTTGATCAATTCAATAACTGTAATTCAATAATAATCAATTGTTGATCATACATTTGAGTCTTAGCTTTGTTTCTTCTGTATTTCATTCTTGAAAATAACTGTTCACAAATGTTAATAGTTGTAAACAGTAATGAAAAAAATTATAAAGCAAGAAATATCTTTTTTCCTTAGGAAGATATATCTTGCAGATTTTCAAAAAGATATGATCAAATTTTTCTGTAAATTGAAAGACAGGTTTTAGTTCTATAGATTTCATTTGAAAACTGGTAGGTAATATGCAAATATCATCTGTAAATGTTTATTAAAACATTAAAAGACTGCAAGTTATAAGAAAAATTTGAAATTTCATGATCTAATAAAAGAGTAAAGCTTGATACTTCTCATTATTCACAAAACCATATATAGCTAACATGTTGAAATGCAGAAAAAACTTTAATTATCATTTGAGACTGTTCAAATGTTATAATATATACCATTGTATTCGTCAGTGGTTCTAACCTTGGAGGTGTACGATTATGTCAATGAATTAAGCGGTCAAGTCTAGTAAAAATTTCTACTGAGCCAATTTTCATGAAATTTTGGGACAAAGTTTGATTCCATAAACGACTTAATTTCATTATGCAACTCAGAATATTAACATTTTAACTTGATCACAAACTATTTTGCTTCCAAAAAACTTTTCAGTATTTATAAATTCCTGGAATTGGCAACGATTCAATCTCTTGCCCCCTCTTCATGAATGGGATGCTACTGAGCATGACAATCAATTTTTAAAGTTTCTGAATAAGAATTATCATAGTGTACCATGTATATTTGCTGCAAATAAAATGGAACAATTGCATCATCATTTATTAATTTTACAAATCCATCTCTTTGCCATCATCATCAAGGCACAAAAAATAGATTGACCTAAATGGCCGTTGAATGTTTTAAATTTCATTGCATAAATTTTCTTTGATGTAGTTATGTTTTGGATGACACTAAAAAAGCTATCAAGAGACAATATCTTCGTCATCAACACATAATAAAACCAACCAACACATTTGTAGCATCACACTTTTGTCAGCATTGCAGTACCCAAAAAAAAAAAAACACTATTCGAAAAATTTTCAATGATTTCTTATCTTTATTTCCCTGGCTATATTGTTAGGAGAGAAGCACTCATTACTTTAGGATCCATTAATGTC
>BMAV01013625.1:139110-366995 GCA_019973955.1 Trichonephila inaurata madagascariensis | reverse complement strand
CAAACCAGAATGCCCAATGAGCACAAAGAAATAAATGTACTTTGTGAAAGTTTTTATAATTCTCCCATTTCCAAGGAACTAAACTTAAAAATTTATTGTTCATAAATTAATATAATTTTAAAATTGTATCTGTATTATTATTAATGGTATTTTTGACCTAAGCGTTTAAAATTTTGTAAGTTAAAATTTCTTTTTCTTTGCCCATATTTCGCAGGCCATGAGTCAGGCAAGCCAGCACTCTACAACATTAAATTAGAATAAATTAATACTGGAACATTTCTCTATCTCGAGAAAATGTGCAGAATTTAGGTCTTACTTTTAATATTATGTGAAGATAGAAAAATTGTGAAGTTTTTAAAGCTAATAATAAAATAAAACTATTAGGTAATACGAGACAAAAGCATAAAGAATTTATGATTAAAAAAAGTTAAATACAGAAATATACCAATATTTCAACTAGAAAAATCATTTAGCAATATTAAAGAATTTATTATACATTTTTCTCTCCATTGGTATTGCTTGTATCAACTGTTATTAGAATAAAACTAACAATTAATGTAATCAAACTAACAAACTGGTATAAAACTGTACTGCAGAAAATCGACATTCAGATTTATAAATATATTCAAAATTAAGCATAGCATTATTTAAATATATTGAAATTTACTACCTCTGACCAGTCTGAATAAATCCATGAAGAATTTAGACAAGAACCAGGGCATTTTTCTGTAGAACTAGGCTTTGGTCCCAAATGCTTACAGTGTTCCTCAGGAACAGCATGAGCAATTTTTGAAGATGTTTCTTCCTTCATACATTTAATTATTCTATGGCGCATGCCTCTGCGGCATTGAGCAGAACAATCTAGTTTACTTACATCTTTCCATCTATTGAAAATAAATTTTAAATGTTTATAATTGAAATAAGCTAAATTACTTTTCAACAAAAAGTTAAAATACTTTTAAAAGCAAAATGATTTGATTTGCTGATTTCATGCAAGTTTAAGAATTTTGTTTAATACCTATATAGTACTACAGATTATCACAAAACTAATTAACTGAAATTATAAAAAAGAATATGAACTTACTTAAGATTACAATGTTCATTGCATTTTCGTGTCTTCTGCAAACTTGGCTTAGAAAGATCATTGCAATGATTGTCATTAACAGGATATTGATCAGATAAACGGACGCATATAGGCTTTAAGGAACTGATACCTAATTAAAGTACAAAACATGATTAAATTTTCAGGGGAAAATCCTCCATTTTTCAATGTTATGAGCTCTAATGTGAATATTCATATTAAAATGAAATGGAGTAATGACAAAAACATTACAGCATTTTATATAATAAAGTAAAAAAAATCTATTACTTGAAAAATGCGACTCGTACAGCCAGTTTCAAATTAATTCATCATTTAAAAGTTAAAATAACTTTCGAGCCTTTCATATCAAAATACAAATTCTAAAGCTAGATACAGTTTAGGTACCATTTTAAAAATTAAATAATTTTACATTTAATTAATTCATGTAATACTACTAGTAAATACAAGGATGACACTGAGTTCAGACAGAAGTTTAATATAAAATTTGATAGAATTAATAAGAATCAATATAGACATTTCAACACAAATTCTAAATTCTTGAAAAAAATCATAGATAGCATGATTAAAAATGTATACGGTAATCTGCTCACAAGTTATCGCACAATAAATGCATTTCATAACAGTAACTTTAGAAATATAGTTTTAATTTATACTTATCTGTTATTGATTATGTATTGAGTTCTTAGCTAATGTTATATATATATATATATATCACAATTATTTAACTAATAAAAATGTCACATTAATGGAGAATCAAAAAAAATTTTGTTAATTCTCATTATATAAAATACTAACTTCAAGAATTTAGCTTAACTAAATGTATATTATGAGTTACCCGAAATGTTTTCCTAATCTACATCCATTACAATTTTGCAAATTTGGTACAGTTTTCCTCTTCATGAAAATTATAATATGCAAGGTTTCATTTCTTCATAAAAATACTTTATTGCTGCAATGTACCCAAGATGAGATAATGTGATTGCACATGATCAAGGGCTGTAAAAAGATTTAATATTTCGATTCAAGATTTTTCAAGCTTAAAATATTTCGAACTGATTTAAATAAATCCTCAGTTCATATATATTTACTTAATTCAGTTTAATTATTCTGATTAAATAAAATTGTTTTTCTTGCTAATTTGTGCTTCAAAAACCATGAAAACATTATGGTATTTCTAATCAATATCTGGGGCATATCTACCACATCAACCGTGCCAATGATGCACATATGCAAGCAAAAAATTGCAAAATGTTATCTGTAGTCCCTTTAACACAGCTTCCATTTTCAAAAAAGCCCCCCTCTCCCAAGGAATTTTGATACAAGGCCCCTTCAGAGCTAGCTACGCCAATGTTCAAAAAATTCTTATATTTTAAATAAAAAAAATTTCACTAAAAGCTAGACGCATGATCGAAAAAACGGAAAATTCAGACCACACTTGAAAAAAAGATAAGAATGGGTTATATAAGATACACAGATTAATCACCTTCAGAGATACTGATGCAAGATTAATATTTGTTTCTTTAGACATTAGTCCTAAAAAAAGTTAATTTCTTTCTTATAATGCTTTTTTTAACCTCTTGTCTTTTATAGTATATTTTCCTGGGATGGATAGAAAAGTTATTAAAAAAAGTTAAGAAAATGTTTTACCTTTTTATCACTAACAATATTACAGAAAAAATCTCAAAATGAAAATATTGTTTCTTTAAACTGAAAGCATCCTTGAAACAATTATGAAGATTATTAAACCATGTACAGATAATTATTTACATGCATTCCTTACAAAAAAATTACACAAAAGCAAAATAAAATTCATAACTTTCAACATACATTAGAAAATCAGCATATAAATACCATTGCATAACCTTGTACATTCTGAATACTGTGTTGCTAATTTCCATGTATATAGTTGTGTTCCAGAGAGAGGTACTGTATAACTGAAACTTATATTGGGTGGCTGAAGTTTCCCAACAACTAGAACCTTAAGGGAAAAAAATATGCAACATTTCAAGATAAGTTGTTAAAACAAATACTGTGTATATAGCTTTACTGAAAATATGAAGTTAAAAAATACTCATTCTTAACCTGTTAAGTCACAAAACTATTGAGATTTCCACTTAATAAAATATAGCATTTAGTATTGAGAAAATATAGCATTTACAAATACATATGTAATCCTATGCATTTTACTATGAATTTTTTTTAATTGCTTTAATAATTTTTAAATGTGTGTGGAACCTGAAGGGTTATCATTATGTATTATATTTATAACAAAGTCTATAATTAAAATTACATGAAATTAATGTTTATATATAATTCAAAAACTCAACACATACAAGAATGCAGTTTAAATAATTTAAATACTAATTATTACTATCATTTAAAAAATACGATATATTCAGTATTATTTAAGTGCTTTATAACTCAAATATTCAAAAATTTGTTCTAAAAATTTTGGGTTTCTAATCTATGCAAAAAGAACTTCTAAGGCATTCAGAGTGCTACACTTTCTTCATACAAACTGTTACCGTAAAATCCGGCATATAACGCGCACTTTCAACACAAAAAATAAGATCGAAATTTATGGGTGCGCATTATACGCCGGGTATAAAAATGAGAGCTTTAAAAATGAAAGGAAAAGGAGCATAGAAAAAAATTAGACTTATGCATATATCAAAATACTTTTTATTTAAAAGAAGTGACATTTTGTACGAACTTAAAAGGTTGTATTTCTAGAAGTATACTATTTTTTCAAAACCCTGGGATAATACTTCGAATAAATGACTTCAAAACATAAGATCATTGCATACATACATTTCAGGTTTCTTCTTAAAAAAGGGGGTGCGCGTTATACGACTAATATACCTAAAACTTTAAAATTGCAGCTCTAAAGTACAGGCGCGGATTATACGCAGGATTTTACGGTGTACAAGAGCTTAGAAATAATAATAAAAAAAAATATATGAAAGATATCTGGAATATGTTTCATGCACAATTCAGAAAAGACTTAGTATAGTGTTAGAGCGTAAATAATACCGTCTAAAAAGCTAAATAAATTTTTAATCGTTAAGGATTAAATTTCATCGATTAAAATATTGCTACCAAAATTTCCCAATACTTGACATTAAAAAGTATTAAATTATTGTCAACAATTATAAAAAGTACAAGCATAGAAAATAAAGAAAGGATTATCTTCGTCTCGAAGCATCCAACACAAAATTAGCCCCTTGACATATAAGGACATTTGGACTTTGATAAGTGCGAAATGTCAAGAACCGTCTCCGACGGACACCGAGAACTACGAGTACATTCTGGTTTTGTTTAAAAATCAAGGGACGGGGGGGGGGGGCGCCGGGGGGTCTCAATTTGATTTAAAGTTATATAGCAATAATGTCAAAATACAGCATTATTATTCTAAGCTTATACATAGTTGTTCAGTTGAGCCAAATTAAATACTATTTTTCAGACATCAAATTCCATTTTATTCGTTTGTCAAGAGGTTAAAAACAGTATTGATAGTAAAAGGTATCATTTTTATGATCAAAGGTAAGAAAAAATGAGAATGTTTCAAATTTTATACTACAATACCAACACGATTTGAATCCAGATCACAGAAGATTATTAAAAGATTTGTATTCACTTTCTGTAATGAAACAGAAGCATAGCAAATGAGCAAACTATTTTAAGATAGGAGGGGGGGGGGGGGAAACCCTGTATAAAAAGTCAGTTGTAAGAGTTCATATGAATATATAAATTTCATTCTGGATACCAAGAAAAGAAAAGATTCCCCCCATTTAAAATAAAAAACATCAAAATAATTCAAAATAAGTTAGAAGATTCCCAAGAAGGATCCAGTCCCTGAAACTGAAGTTTATAAAAATACCAGTAAATATATTTCTTTTGAAGAAAACAGTAACATTACAATGCTACTGATTACTTAAATTTTATATGAATCATTACTTAATAGACACCAACAAAAAAATGACATTCTAAAGAGTTCAAATTTCTAAAATAAATTTCAAAAATTATGCTTGAAAAATGGAAAGCTAACATTTTTTAAGCATGTTTATGTTGTACTTTATTACATCCGATTCCATCACATAAAATAAATATTAAAGCTATCTGGTTTATTAATTATTCAATAACGTCTCACATAGAAGAAACAAGAGCTATAGGTGCCGAACTTCAACCTTACTACTAAGACAACCAAGTTGGTGCCCTATTTTCTAGCATCGACACCATGCCGCAGCGAGAACTTTGAGCAGAGAGGGAGTGAGGGTAAAATTAATGTTGCACTATAAAGATGAATGAGGGCTATTGACGATGGACCTCGTAATTTTAAGTCATGGTCAAGTGACGAGGACAACACCTGAGCTGCCCTCCTATCCTAACTTCCAGGCCACACCAACGGGAGGATGTTTGAGCCTCCACAGATTTACAATGCAGCACCCCCCTTTACATGGTCTTCAGCGGCATTAGCCTCGTGTTTTTTACCTTAACCATTAGGCTCAAGAACTTTGACCAAAAACTGCTTTAATGTGTATTAACTCTGATACACGATAAGCTTATAGTAGAATCAGGATTCGAATACATGATTCAACTAAAATATGTCTGCCCCAAATGATGTTTAGTATTCAAATATTTATATATTTATATAAATTATATAGTAAATTCAAAAATATATATATTTAGAACTCAAATACATATACATATAATATAGCTTCTTGCTTAAGCAAGAAGCAGATAAACTGCCAAAAAATGCAGACATTAGAATTGCTAGAGAGTATGCATTTTTTCATAGCCTCAGCTAAAACATTAGTTTTGAAGAAAAAATGGAAATTTCTAACAAAAATCTTCTCTCTATAATACCCTCTCCTTTTAAAATCTAGATATATATTATAAATGCGAAAGTTTGTGAGGATGTTTGTCCATCTTTCACGCAAAAACAACTGAATGGATATTAATGAAACTTTACAGTAATATAGCTTATACATCAGAATAACACATAGGCTATAATTTATAGCATAGACTATAATTTATAAAGATATTGTGTGAAGTGCCCAAAATATAACGATATTTGTCAAGTAAGTAGGAAAAAATTCTGCCATCTGCAAGTATTTCTGGCGTGCGCTGCATAAAAGCTCATGACAGTATATATCTATATTTTATTTGTGAAGAAACAGTTTTTGCTCGCTTCTAATTAATTCCTGTGATCAGCATAATAGCAAATTTTTTTTTATTTCAGAATAAAACTAGATTTTGACGGGAGGAGTTGTTATAAATCTCTCTTTATTTGAATGTTTTGTTTATGATTTTATTATGCACATTTGGTAGTAAGAAATTGATCTATTTTCAAAATAAATGCTTTTATCGGTTCTGGTACTTAAACAAAATAAACTTTCTCTTTCACACTACATCATTGGACAAATTTTCAAAATTAGTTTGTGGTTAGTAGTTAATTATGACACTATAATTCTAATTGAATAGGAAGATATTGCATTTTTAAGTATAAAAGTAATTATAACTATTGTACTGTATTTTTTGGAGTGAGTGAATATTAACGTCACACTGTTCAGCTACACGAGGGCTTTTGGCAACGGACCACGTAATTTTGAACCATGGTCAAATGACGTGGATGTGACACCTGAGCTGGAACCCCTTCTCCTAACTACCACACCAACTTAGAAGGAATATCCTACCAAATCCACTCTTCCAAGATATATGGCAGCACGGGTTCTATGATGAGTATTTTAGCGGGGAAGGCGAATAGTTTTGTAGCAGATATCGCGTTTTCAGCGCATTGCAAAGATAATTATTTTTGTCCCGAATAAACAGTTTATGTCAAAACTTAAGTGTCTTATGTTTTTGTATGTTAATGAAGACCTTAGAAAACGATTTGACTATTTATTTTAAGTGAACGGTGTATATAATTAATTTTACAGTGGAATATCTTTAATTAATTTATTAGCTCTAACGGATTAAATTTCCCAAAGTGGAGTATTTTGTTTATGTATACCCCTTAATTTTCAATGTAGTGATCCAAAAAAAATTATTATATGAGAAAACTGCTGTAAATCATTATGCGGTATATAAAGTATTAACATGCATTGCTCCCCTGTCTTACAAAGCTCTAATAAAGCTCGAGTTATGAAAGTAGCTAGACATTTGCCAACTTGACTCTATCGTTAACATTTCGCTATGTTTTTCGTAGAATCGCCATTATAATTCAAGAAACGGCGTTGCTTGCGAATATTGCAACATAAAATAAATGCAACATAAAGTAATATTAATGTATTACACTTTCAGATATAAATTATTTACACTATTTTAAGCGTTCATTACACAAAACTTTTAACAATGTGTTACTTTTGCTGAGAAGAGATCAGCTTAGGGAGATATTTTCAAAAATCGACCCTCAAGAGTGTTATGGGGAGTTATAAATAAAAAAAAAAATCCTTTTTATCTGCTATTAGATCTACATACTTAAAATTTAACAAAGGTGTTTTTTTTTGTTCAGCTGAGATATGCAAAAAGCATTTTTTGTTTAATTTGCAATTCACATAAAATTAACTCATTAAAAACTTCTTTATCCTTCAATCTGTGTTGTTGAATTTTTCAATTCACCCATGCAAAGAACGGGTATACCAGCTAGTATATACCGTAAAATCCGGCATATAACGCGCACCTATACTTTCAAGCAGCAATTTTTAATTTTGAGGTACATTCGCCGTATAACGCGCACCTCCTTTTTTACGAAAGAACCTGCAATGTACATTAGTAATGCTACTATGTTTTAAAGCCAATTTTTCGAGGTATTATACAAGAATTTTGAAAAAGAAAAACACTTTTAACTTCATAATATATGACATTTCTTTTAAATAAACTTTATTCCGATCTTTGTAGAAGTCTTAAGTTTTTTTTAATGCACATCTTTTTTTTTATTATTATTATTATTATTTTGGAAGCTATTGTTTTTATATTCGGCGTATTACGCGCACCCGCAAGTTTTGATCTTATTTTTTGTGTTAAAAGTGCGCGTTATACGCTGGATTTTACGGTGTATATATAATATAATATATTAATTTCTGTACAGAATTTGATCAAAATTATGCACTAACGTTATAGATGGATAGCTCTTAATAAGAGACAACTTAATAAGTTAATCATATAGGGAAGAATCTAGGAAAAATCTATCTGAAATACAATACATAGACTTTTAAAATTTGAAACACCAAGTTCTAGCTTCTACAAATGTACAATATTTAAGAATTTTCACAACAAAAAGAAAAAAATGTGTTCAAAATTTATTAAGATTTCTTCTATAAATTATTCTTTGCATGTATTAGGCAGCATTCACCATGAGAGAAAATTAATATTTCGGTACAATGTTTTAAATTGACTGAAATTCTAAAATATTTACACAGCCTTTTATTTAAGGCTAAAGAACATCAACTTGTTGCATATACTTTCATATACGGCTAGAAAAATGTATTAGGTCATAGGAAATTTTTTGATAAAATTGTACTGAAATTCAAATGAAAATAGGTAACAAGATAAAAATGTAAGAAAATTTGTACATAAATTATAATGCATGTTTTCAGAAAATTATCACCATGTAAGAAGTCATTTCTACCAATTAAATTGCAAAAAAAAACACATTCAAAAGGTCATTTTGCTAGTAGCACATTTAATTAAATCTGAAACAATAGGAAACCCTTTTTAAACTCTAAGTAAATTATTTACTGTGTCGACCAACCTCCTCGAAACGATTATAAGAAGTCCTTAATAACGGCTCATTGTAATGTGTTAATTTAACAAAATTGACAAAAAAAGATTATAAAATAAATAATTTAATGCAAAAAGATCTTGAAGAATTATATACCTTTTTTCTAGAGCCTTTCTCTTGGCATAAAATTAATAAATTAGAAACAGTATAAGCATTTTTTCAAAATACTCTACTACATATACTTCAACATACCTTCCAGAAAGATTCTCAAACTGTTTAGTAACTGCATTATAAAATTTCATTACAATAAACTTTTTCTTCATAAGATAAACTTATTTGCAAAAATAAATTTTAGTGATTACAGGATATTTAAAAAAAAAAATCCATACCTTATGCTGGAGCTTTTCATGGAATTAAATACTTCCATACAAATATATATATATATATATGCAAATTAAATATTTTGTTATCGAAA
The DNA here is from genome assembly GCA_019973955.1 of Trichonephila inaurata madagascariensis. Lineage (NCBI taxonomy): Eukaryota > Metazoa > Arthropoda > Arachnida > Araneae > Nephilidae > Trichonephila > Trichonephila inaurata. The sequence goes on along the minus strand of BMAV01013625.1, from coordinate 357,695 downwards.
TAGTAACATTTAACAAAACAGAAGTTTTTTATACTACATAAAACTTTACATGCATAGCAGTAAGACAAGCATTTGTTACTATTTTTACTATAAGCAAAATAATAGGCAAACTGAAAACTACAGCTTAACAAAAATTCAAAATGTAACTTAAAAACTTAGTTCAAATGTAACCCTTTACAATGAGTAGATTTTTTTTTCCAGGTGGCAAAAATGTTACTTTTAATTATCTGACATGTATTCCTTATTTCATAAGATTTACTCAAGAAAAATTATTTAACAATTTTTGCTATATATGTGTATAAATATATTATAGTTCGAAATTTTAATTATAACACTAAATAAAATAAGTGACTGAGGAAAACATCATAGAATACATGATATCAATACCATAACTGTACATTAAAGTTTCAAAAAAAATTTAGTTTTGTATGCCTCCACATTTTATTTAAAATAGCAACTATTCAAATTTGAAGAAAAATAATCAAGCTTCAATAATTTCATCCATCTAAAAATTAAAGAATTTTAAAATGCGTTAAATAAATTCACATTTCATTACCTGAACAAATAAGTCTTTTGTGAGTGTTTCTGAACAATTTATATGTTCAATAACAGAATGGCTGCCAGAATAATCAATAGTGGTTCCATGAAATGATAAAGTCTTGGGAAACATGCTGATCATGAAGTCTCCATTCAAAATGTACTTGTCAGCTGGATCTTTCAATGCTAACAGAGTAATAAAAATATATTCATGTTTGAGATTATTTACATTATTTTTAAAAACATGCAGTATGTAAAGACATGCTTAAGATTTACACAATTAAAACTAAAACAAAAAAGTAACCTCACCTTCATACATTTCACAACAGAGATAAAGATGACTTGCAATTTAAATTTAGATAATAAATTTCAAAACCTACCTTCACACACACAGTTTACTTAAAAATTACATAGTGACCCTGATCCTTAAACAAAATCGATGAACTAATTAAATAATTATGGCACATTCACGAAAAACTACTTATTCACTACTACAAAAAATAGGTCTATAAATTAATAAGGATAAAACACAATCCCCACTTCTCTTTTCATGAATCCAAATGCCAGAGATAGAAAACATCGACTAACTTACATAAAATGAAATTTTCAAAAAGGAGAATTACCGCAGGTGCTTTGGAACAGAAAAAAAAACTACAGCGCAATAATAGCAGTAATTAATTAATCTCTCGCATGAAAAAGAATATTTATCTTTTTTACAATAGGAAATAACATGAAATGCTTCCCTCCATAAGAGGCAACTAGGTAATTAATACACATCATATAAAGTTTTTATAGCAAATCATCAAAATTTATTTCAAAAACTCACTAAGAATAATGCAATAATTAATAATTCCACAATAAAAACTACAATAAATTTAAACTTGGGTTAAAGATGTTTTAATTTATCATAAAACAATCTTACCTTACTTGTTATCATTTGGTGCATAATATTAATTAAATTATGCAAAGATTTAGGATTCAACAGTGTCAATAAATATGCATTAAAATAGCATTTCCCACTGAATACATAAATTTCAGTATTAAAGAAAGAAATTAATTTGTATATGCTTGAATATGAAATTAACTGATATATAAGAAATCAGCATACTAAAAATGCATTGAGACATTTAAGAAAAATTTCATATAGAAGACATACACAGAATATAAACACATTAATATTCTTAAAACTTGTAAAAGTTTTTACTATCATTTGTTCATGATTTAGAGTTTATAATATACCAAAACAAGAATTTTCTGAATTCGCAAGTTATAAACCACCTGTTTATTATCCGAAGTTCCAGAAATGTAAGTTTAATTACAAAGTTATAGAAAATAGGTTTTAAATCTGAAAAATACTTATGACAACTATAAAATTGTTTTTTTTTTTCATAAAAATATGAAACTTACCAATATAGTTATCATCAACATTTCCATCAGGACTTTCTTGTACCACTCTAAGATTACTAGCTCCTGGAGGTATCATTACTACATTGTGATAACCTGAAAGGAAATTTTAAAGAATTCAAACTAGAAACACTTAAAAACCTTCAGTAAGTACATTTACACAAATGCTGAAGTTGAACTGAATAATCTCTTATCAGTTACAAATCCAAAAATAACAAACTTCAAATAATTTTTTACAGAAATGAAGCCCCGCCCTCCCCCAAAAAGAGGAGATTTTGTTTTTAGGAGCTAGGTTTCATAATATGGACTGATATTACACATTTCAATTTTTTTGCATTTTAAATATGACAGATTTAGTTATTAAAGACTGAAAGGATGAGCAAAAAAAAAAAAAAAAATAAATGGAAAATTTCCATTTATTCAATTAATTTTATTAATAACTTGATTGTTTGGTTAATATTTGATGTTGCACTCTACAACATTCTACTATAAGTATAGTAGGTGGTGAGCAGTAATTTTAATCTGAAGTTAGGAGACAAGAATGATGCATGGACTGTAAATTTTATATACCTCCTATATTTACCACATTATACCAAATGAGATGCTTCAATTGAATTCATTAAGTTAAAAATTCTATAAGATGGTCAAATGTATATTAATTCTAGCAGAACGATAACATTTTAAAGTGATATATTAATTCAATGCATTCGTTCTACTTAATTTTATTATATTGTATCCACAAAAAATGTTTACTTGAGTGACACACAAATTCCCAATATCCTGCAGTTAATAAATGGCATTTAAAAACCTTAAGTGCATTTAATTATCTTTACATTAAAAATTCCTTTCAATTTATCTAACACTAAAATTACAAGCATTTTTTACATTACATATTAAGGCACATTTTGAGTTAGCTTACTGATTTAAAATTTGTGTATGAGTATACAAGCCAAAAACTTTTAAAAATGATTTTCTTAAAACTGATTAAATTCAATTATAAATCAATATCAATAAATCAAATAGCTAAAAACTACAAAATGCACCAAAATATTAGATTAAGAGAGAGAGGAATTTGTAATCAGCATCAACACAATTTTTACAATTTTAAAGAGTAATAAAAATGCAGCTTGAACATTTTGTAAAAGATTCAAATGTGATACAAATGAAATGGGTCCAACTATTTTTACATGGTTTAATTTTTCTTTCTTTAATAAATTCAATTTTTTTTCCCTTAAATATAGTCTGCAGTAATGAAAATAAACAAAGATAAAATGTATATCTTCACACAAATTAAAGTAATATTACATGATATTAAAATAAGTTAAATATCACTAAAATGAAAAGTAATTAAAAAAAAAACAGTAACACACATATGTGAATTTAAAGGCACTCTATCAATCTGAATAATTCAGTTTAGTATATGTGTGTTCCAGTTTATATTTGTTTACATTCCATTTTATAAAAATGTTTCAGTAAATATAGTTAAATATACATTTCATTCCAACTAGATGCATCTTGGGTGCATTTTAAAGAGAAAAAAAGGTTAAACAAATTTGAAATTTTTGTAGAGGGCATTTTTTTGTATTAGGTTTTGATCCAAATCTTAATAAACTTACAGGAATGTATGTATATGACATTCATAAGAATTTCAATCAGAAATTAAAGGGAACAAAATCAAACAAAACAGTTCATAGAGTCTTAAGATTTATAAACACAAATGTTGGACTTTTACCATAATCAACTCTTTTATTAAAGTGTCCTTTGATTTCTTTACAAGTATCATTAGATCCTCCACAAACCCCACATCGATCCAGTGAAACTTTAGAATGCAATATATGATCACAACCAGCTATCTGGAAAGAAACTTGTAATATAATAATCTGCAAATACTTTAAAAATAATCACAAGATATCGATTTAATTTTCAGAATTACAATCATGAGAGTATACTGGAAAATTACAAAAAAAAAACTTACAACTTAAAAATATACAGTGAATGTGATATTATGCAATCAAAATAAAAACTACAATAGCACTATTCTATTAGCAAAAACAAACAAAGGCTGATTATTTTCCTCGTATTTAATAGAGATTAATGCTACAAGGAATTCAAAAACACGAGACAGTACGTTAAATACATTTCCCAGACATTCCCTCCAATGGAAATAAAAATCAAATAAAGTAAAATAAGCAATCACTTTATAATTTACAATTCAATATTTATGCCTTAAAAGTCAGAAAACATTTCAAATTACATGCATCCTGAATTTTGAAATATGAAGACATGTTTAAAAAGAGTGGAAAATACTGAAAAATTCGCATTTTTTCCACAGTACCTAAAAATTAGAAACAGCTTTATAACTGAATTCAGCATTACTTACCTCACATTTGCCATTTACACATATATCAAAGGACCCTAAATCACAAGGTGTACCATCCACAACTTTTTCTCTTAGCACAAAATAAGAAGATGAATCATTTATTTTACAATAAAGTTTGCACTTCTCATGAGCAGGAACTATAAAATAAAATAAAGGCAATTTTTAAAATCATTTAAAACATTAAAACAGAAAAATTAAACTTAATATATGAACTGTAAAGCATAATCGTATTCAAACAATAGATAGTTTAATATTTTACATGTATTATTAATCTGTGCAAACAAAAAGGTGATGATTCTAATCTCAAAGTTTTCTTGGGTTTTCAAAACCAATTTTTATTTTAATACTCCTAATATTTTTAAAACTTTACATCATTTCATACAGAGATTGTACTATCAGCTTCTTGCATTTATTTAATCTAGCATTATTATTTTATATTAAAAACTGATTTTATAGTAACAGTAAATCTCATGATTCCAAGATTCCATTTCACAAATTAAAACATTCAAACTTCATTGAAGGAATCCACACCATAATAAAAAAAGGTAATATATTAGTCAAGGTTAATTACACTTTTCATAACTACAACTTTTGCTAATGCAATATAAGAATCAGGAAGTATCAGGAATATTGAATCAGGAAGTCAGTTAATGCTATTATATATACACTAGTATGCAAATTTAAGCAACTTTTCAGACTGAGTCGTTAATACTGAAAAATATGAACTGAATGACATAACATTCAAAATAGACAGGCACAACACAGCACTTAAAGGTTGATGAAAGCATAGCAGCCCAAAAATAAACCTGATACATACATTATGGGGTAGTAAAGGATATTGACCTTCCCTACTGAAATGGCTGCATGATGCTGTCTATTCATGCTCAATACCAATTTATCCTGCAGTTCTTGAGGCAAGAGTTGCCACTCTTCAAGGACCATCTCTTTTGGCTGTCTGGTGTTTTCCGGGGATACGATTTTGCTGTCAGGCATCTTCCCAAAGACCCCCCCCCCCTCAAACATGTTCGACGGAATTTAAATCAAGGGAGCACGCTGGCCAATCCATTTCTGCAGATATTCTCACTTTCTAGAAGCTCCTCGGCAGAGGTCCTTTTTAGAAGTGCACTGCCGGCCGCAAATATAAAATCTAGAACCAATGGCACCCGAGAGGAGACGCATGTGTGTTGGATAATTTCATCGTAGTAACGATCTCAGGTAAGTGAGCCATAATCGAAAATATGGTGCTCTATTCATCTATTCCTTTCCACACAAGCACTCCAATAGTCTTTCTCAATGTTAGCGGGATGAAACCGTATCCCTACAAGTGGCACAGGGAATCATTGCTCAGACTGAAACGATTCACATCAGTAAACAGATATCTTATCACTGGAATTTCGTTCCAAGTCTCTGTATTCTTGACACCACTGTGTAAAGGGTGTGGCTGATGAGCTGCTGTAAATGGTATGCAGCGTTTAGGACGACAGGTGAATAGGCCACCCGTATACAGATGTCTGGCCACAGTGAACTGCGATACCTGTCGTCCAGTTGCCATACTCAGGTGCTAAGTAATGTTGCCTGACGTCGGGCTGAAGTTTCTTTTCGTCTTTGGAACGATATGCCGGTCATCACTTGCCTTTGCTTTCCTCGGTCAACCACCAAAAAAAAACCTTTCTTACAGCTGTACCTGTTACTTGAAAGATTTTCCAAGCTCTTGAAACTACACTTGTCAATCGAAAACTCTTGTGCAACACTCATCAAACTACACCCTTTTTCAAGCTTGCCGATCATTCTATTAAGTATAAAGCCATCCTAATGGTTTCTTGCAGCCATTATGAATGTATAATTTCTCACTTGTAGGAAATGTCTGGAAATGCATTCTTTCTTCTTTTTAAGTTACCTTGGTACTAAGGCCAGTATTCCACGCCCTGGCCTGCTGTGATGTCTTCTTTGATGTCATAGTATTGATATTTGCATATGTATTACCTTCCTAATGAGCTGCTTTTTTACTGTCCTGGCTAAACAAAGCCCCTTTTCAACAATTTCATCGTTGTATGTTAAAAAATGCATTTGTTGTTTAAGTTTTGTATGCTACTGTACATATGGTATTACTTAATATTTACTTAAATTTTTAACCTATCATTTTTCTATATGAGAAGACATTTGCATTTTTAGGTAAAGCATTTGGTTTGTTCATACATTTTCCCTCCGTTTTTCCTAGTGTATTTAAATGTCGAAAATTAAAAAATCTCTGTCTTGCTTCTTGACACTTGAACACAGAAGATGTGCAATTTTTCTCATCTGATGTTGAAAGTGAAAAATGGCTTGGCCCATATTCTGACTTTTAATTGCCTCAACTACAATTCTCAAAATGTATACATCATTACATTACATATATACATAAAAAAAAAGGATATAATTACATTTATCAAATGTGATTGAGTCACAGTTCAGTCCTACAATCCCTTTTTAAAATATTTAATCTTTTTACATCATAAAAATTATAAATAAGTTGTCAATGCAATTAAATTCTTACAAGCATAAATAAAAATAGTCTTCATAAAATAAAGTTGATTCAAACAGTAGCTGTAATTTAATAAAAAGAGAATAGTAAGTTTATTTAATTTTAATAGACTGACCAATAAATTTTTAATTGACTTTCAGAGCTGGTTTAATCAAGTTAGATAATTATCACTAATCCCAAAGATAAGTTAAATTGAGTAACCGCTTAATAACCATGCTTTTACAAAATTCTACATATTTTCGATACTCATGTATATTAATAAAAGCTGAAAGTCAATTATCTTTTATAAAATAAAATTCTTTAAAGTTCTTAATTAACTTATTTAAAATTATCTTAATTTCTTTGAAAGATGTTTCTTTTTCCTACCAATATGACAACCTCAAATGAAATGAAAATTTTATTATTAACAAATATACCCTTGGCCTTTCTTACTGAAACTCATGGAATAACTTTGACATTTGTCACAACTTATTGTCAAATATATTGATATTGAAATTACTGTATGATGCTACCCTTAAAAGATATAATAAATTCATCAATATATATATATATATTTAAAGAATTAGTCCAATTTGTTTTAGTTTAACTTTCTACTATACCAACAAATACCAATTTTAAAAAGAAATTGAGCTAATAGTTGCACTTTAATACCATAAATTAAAAATTTTAACTTTACTAACAATATGTTGAATGGAGTACAACAATTGAGAAATCTTTCTCCTTAGCTTACCAATTTATCATAATGTTGGAAGAGCAATTTTTATCTCTCATGTAGATTGTATACCGAAGTCAGGTTAGGAAAATTATACCCAGCTCTTATTTCACTCTTCAAACTTCTGGGCTATTCAACGTAAAAACTCTGAGACACACAAGTGGGCTTAATAGGTAACAGCTTTGAAATTCATAACAGTACTGTTTAATTACAATAAATCTATAAGCAATATAAACACCAAAATACTTACTTCCAGAGTATTGTGGAATCCATTTTGAAGACCAATGCGGTACTCCAGGCAAATTAATATCCTTTCCGTTAAATTCTGAACATTGTTTAGCCCTGAAATCTTGGCTGCCAGGAGAACAATCCTGAAAATTTTAATAAGAAATATTTAATAAGACTAGCAAGATCATTTAAAAATTAATCATAGTCAGTAGCGCACACAGGAATTTTTCAAGGGGGGTCCGGGGTTGAAAGTTCACCATTCTTGTATCATGCTATTTTTGATTTTGTCGATTTTCAGGAACAAAACACAGTAAAAAACTAATTATGAATAAATAATTAGCATTAATTAATAATATTAATCATTAATAACAAATATTTAATTAAATTTTATGTATTATATACTGAGAATTATAACCAATCGGGAAAAAAATCAAGGGCTTTAGGGGGTCCGGCCCCCGCCCTTGTGTGCGCCACTGATCATAGTAAAGAAATCCCTGACATTTAATTTGCTCCACACTCCAGAATACACATGATAATTCAAGAAAAAGGAAATCAATTTGTATGAATATAGCCTACCTCAGTATTACAAGATTTGTATTTAACTCTGATTCCTGTGCAATAACGCCCACCATTTGAAGGTCTAGAATAAAAGGATCAATCACTATTTGATTAAAATATTTTATTCACACTAATCACAAAACAAAATGTTATTTAAAAATAATCATTTTTAAAAATTATATACATTAATGCAACAAAAAATCCAAGAATGTGAAATAAATTGAATTTAAAACTTTTCTCTATACACATAGCATTAAATATAATTAGACTGAAAACTTTACATTTGAACTTTTTTACTTATTGAACAGTAAATAATATGAACTAACAATTACTAGTAACATTAGCTAATAATTGTAAAGAATGAAATCATTTCAAACAGGAAAATATCCAAAGGCATAAAACTACATTTTAAAACATTTATATTTTAATCTATTTACTATAGTAAAGAAAAATTTGAAACATTTATATTAAGCAATATAATCAATCATTAGAATAAAGCATTCACTTTTTTTATACACAACAATAAGCTTCTCTGTTTAGGCCTCTAATGTGTGCACAAATGTGTTTATAGTTTATCTAATTTACTGAAAATGTAAGCTATCACGAAATCATGGTCTTCCTCTTTCAATTAAAACAATATTTCCAAGTTTTTTATTTTCTTTTAGAATTTTCATATCTCTCGTTTTTAAAAACATTATTTTTAGAGGAAATGAGGAAAGTGGCATAACTTTGAGCAGGAATTTCAAGTTAATAAAAATGTGTTTTCAGAGAAAAAGATCCACAATTGAAACAAAAAAATTTTATAGTTGTGATGCAGTTTTCTTTCTTAAATGTCCAGTAAAGTTCAGATTTGGAGATACAACACAATATTTTATTTGATAAATATCCTGCTTTCAAGAAACTCAAAATATTTTTGTTCAATATGAATATAAATTAACATTTATTAAAAATAAAGCAAGATGCACAAACATTTAATATATATATATGCCTCATATCATTTAAGCCAAAGAAAATTTAAAACTACTGATTTTCTGTAGAAATTAACTTCTATTTATCTTAGATGACCAGACAGGCCCATTTTTCAATACTCCATCTCTCAAGCTCTTCTTATCATTTGAGGCAGGCTCTAATGTTTTGCTAAGCAAAAAAGAAACTTACTTGAATGATGATTTTCCAGCATTAAAGTTGCCTCATTAAGTTCTCTGTTTTATTAAAGTTTTGGTAGTGTCTTTTAACTCTAATTTCTGCTATGTAGCAGTCAAAGCATGCTGAGACAGACATTTAACATGCATCAATATCAATCAGTTATTTTTCTACAACTTTTGACCAAGCTCTTCGAAGCAGATCCTAAGTTTTAAAGTATTTCCAGAGAGGGCAAAAACTTTGTCTTAAAATACTCTCCCACCTTGCTACTTCCTAATCTACAAATTGTCAACAATCTTCAATTCAAAAAAACTTAGCAAAAATACTTCATAGCTATTAAGTCTTAAGAGCTATAAAGTCTATATATAGTTTTAATATACCTAAAAATAAAATCCTAGAATGATGTTTGATGGGAACAAATCTCAAATTCTTGCCCCACCTTCCCTTCTGATATTGTTTTAAATTAAAAATATTATGATGAAAAAAAAAAATGGGTATTTGATTGTGAATTGTATTGATAGTTACAATTACACTCCAATGAATTTTCCTGCTCATTACTCAGAAAAATATTAATGGAATCCCCTGTGAATTCTTCCAGAAATATTCATTTTTAGAACAAATCTAATTTTTGAAACATGCATACCTTACTTAGATTATTTAGTGAGCTCAGTTACAAGTATTACAGCATATTATACTACAGTATACTTTTGCCATATTATAAACATTACCTACTAATATTGTAGAAGTGTACAACTAATTAATAAATATTACATAAAAAATATAGTCCCCTTCTCTAATTATAATTTCGATCCACACCCTTTTCGAGAGAAATATATATAAACACTTCCTATATCATTGACAATGATCACGTTTTGGTTACAACTTTTATAATATTCTACTTGCAGATGAATTTTTTCGTCATTAAGACAAAATCTGCTTTGAACATTGTGAAGAAAGGATCATAAGTCATAGTAAACATCGCTTTGAAACAAGTTTTTATCCGGTTTAAAATTATCTAAAAATATCAAATATTTACTTAAAAACTAGTTGCTATATACGTGTATGAAAGTAAATCTTCCAAGTAAAAATACATAGAACATTTTACATCATTATAGAAATGCAATGAGACAAACCTATCATGATAGTATAGAATTCGAACAACGCGCCCTATACATTCGGTAAACAATGCTGTTGAAGTAGTAGTAGCTTAACTTGATTTTCAGCCTTACTTTAATTATATTACAAATGCTTTATATACGAATAGCACGAAAGATCAAATCCAGTAAGACGAGTGCAAAAAACGTAAACATCTCTATGACAGCTGATTTTTGGACTCTGAAAAATCAATTATTGAACTAATGTTATAGTTGAATGTATGAATTAAATGTTACAATTAGTTTATTATTATCATGCTTGGAAAAAAATGTGTTCATTGTAATGAACACGGGTTTTTTTTGGTTTTTTTTTTGGTTTTTTTTTTTAAAGCTGTTTTTTGATGTGTACTCATTCCACAAAAATGAAGCAGAACTAAACCTATCATACTTCAGAATTAAGCTCATAAGCGTTATAATAGTAGAATCCGGTTGCAGTTAACTTGAAACGATATTAACGTTCGGACAGAAATCGAATGAAAATAACGTCTCATTAATGCTTACGGATAAAAGTTTTTACCGAAGAGTTATTGTGAATGAATATTTCCCCTCCTCAAGATCAAAAGGCTTTGTACCCTTTGGCAAAATATTTAGGGCAAAATTTCAAACTCACCAATTTTTATTATGCTAAATCGGAGTTTTCCTTTTAGGAAAGTTCTAGTTTCTAGAATTCTTTTGAAGCTACAGGACACAGATCACGAGCGAGACGCAAACCAACCAAATCCCACACGTGCTCAATAGGCGACATATCTGGCGAGTAAGCAGGCCAAGGAAGAAGTTGCATGCGTTGGGCTGAAAAGAAATCTCAAACAGTCTTAGCAACATGTGGGCGTGCATTATCCTGCAGAAAGATAGCTCCAGTGATACCTTGAAGGAAGGGAACGACTTCGGGCTGAAGCACTTCACGGACGTACCTGTTTCTATTGAGATTATCTTCAATTCTTAGCAAATTGGATCGTCCATGATACGAAATCGCACCCCAAACCATAACTCCGGGTGTTAAGTCACTATGTCGTTCGATAACGCACTCTGGAAGGCAGCGTTCACCAGCATAGCGTCTAACACGAATGCGGCCATCGAGGTCCTACAAATTGAAGCATGAATCATCTGAAATGACAACTTGGTGCCAATCAACTTACCAGGCTCTGTGTTCATGAGCCCATTGCAGAAGCAGCCGTCGATGGTTTGCCATGAGGGGGATCCTGTATAAAGACACCCTTGCATGCAATCCACAGTGCAGCAGACATCGACGAATTGACGAAGCCGACATCAGTAAACCTGTAGCAGTAGACCAACGTGCTGCCAACTGCCTGAGAAAGCTGTACGGCTATTCACTGCCATACGGAGCAGGTGTCGATCATCACGCGCTGACGTCACCTTCCGTCATCCATTGCCAGTTTTTCTAGTTGTTCGGTGCTTGTCGGGCCACTGATTCCAAACTCACATCACTGTGGAACTGTTCCGCTGCATACAAGCTCCTATTGCGTGATAGGAAAATTCTCCTTCTCGAAGACCGATAATCTTCCCCCGTTCAAACTCCTTAAGTTGTTGGGTGAGTGAGTGAATATTAACATCGCACTGTTCAGCTACACTAAGGATTGTGGCGACGGATCTCGTAATTTTGAACCATGGTCAAGTGACGAGGACGACACCTGAGCTGGCACCTTCTCTCCGAACTACCACACCACACCAACGGGAGGACGTTTAAGCTCTCGACAGATTTAACGTGCATCTTTCCCTACACGGTGGGTCTTTAGTGGTACTGGGCTGGAACTCGTGACATGGCAACCACGATCCGATACCTTGACCACTAGGATACCGCGGTCACCCGTAAGTTGTTGGAATTTCTCCTTATTTCATTGTGGAGGTATAATTGGGCCTCACTAAACGTTCGCCTCTAACAAATAATCTTTAACTATTTTCAACGTCCCGCTACAGCCCTCTATTTATACGCTTTCAGCAACAGCTTAGAAGGCGCGGTGGCTCTGAAAGTTTACTATTTTACGTAACATCCTATAATTGATATTTGCTGCAAAGTTCATTTAATTCTGATGATTCCTTCATGGTGTTGCATTTTTTACAAACACAGCAGTGTATTAACACTAAACCTACCACGCATGAGCAAAATGCTTTGCATGACTTCTAATGAAATTTCGCTTAATTTCTCGTATGCAACGTTACTGTACTGCCCTGCAACTTAATGACTTATTAAATATTTTATGAAATTATAAAATAATTAAATTAATAATATATAAAAAGACATATTTTTATTATATTAATTATAAAATAATTAATTTAATAATAATATATTTTATAAATTATTTTATATTATATATAATATTTTATTTATAGTATATTGTATTTCACATTAAAACTATTTGTAACTAATTTTTTAGTAAAATATCATTTAATATTTAACAAACCTTTCATAAATATATTTATTTAATTTAAAAAAATAATTAAATGAATTGAAGAAAAAATATTGATCGCGTGGAATTGAACCCAGACCTCGCGCATAGTAAGCAGACGATTTACCAATGAAGCTACGAACTTGTTGCGGAAAATTAAAATTTAATTGTATAAAAGCTAAGCATGAATTTCGAAGGCTGATTTCTCCGAATTGACTGGCCATTCGACGGAATTACATTGAGGGGTGAACACCCTAAAGGAGTACTACTATTACACCAAGTCTCGATCCCAAATGAATTTCCTTAGTCGCGTGCCCTCTCCTTGTGAGTATAATTTGAAATATTTTACTAAAACAATATAATTTGGGAAGCGATAAGAAGTTAAATAGGTAAGTCACTAGAACTAGATTATCCTTCAACTCATTAGAATTCACAGTTGAAGTGGATAAACAGTATAAAAATAGAGGAGAAAAATTAAATTTGGAATAATTCATAAAAAGTGCCATAATTCAATTACAAAAAGGTTAAAAGGATGTAGTTTCTGTTAATATCTACAGATGGCAGCACGAGTTCAGTTTCTATTCTAATGAAGGGAATTAAGTCGGATTTCACTGATGTTTCAAGAGGTTCGCTGATAAAGGTGATTCTTGTAACACGGTAGAACTTCACCGCTTTTTTTTTTTTTAAATCTATGACAGTATTTTATTTTCATTAAAACTTTAAATATTTTTAAGTCTAAGACCAATTTTTTAAAATTTTTATGTCAATAGCATAGTCTAAAACGACACCAATCTGCTCAGTCATTTCAATTATGTCGAATCTTTTAAAATTATTAAAAATATCAACAGATAGTTGTGAGGGGATCAATAATAAACTACTTAATAAAAATTTATGTTGATATCTAATTCAAACGGCCTCTTTTTAAAATAGCGCGAACAATATGCGAGCGTATATTTTTAAAAATGAGAGAAATAGAATATTAAACTGTGAACATTTAAAATATTTCCTCTTTATAAAATTATTTTAAAAAGAATTTAAGAAAATAATTAGAACAAAAGTTATTTATAATTATTTATTTATTAATTAGATACATATATGGGCAATTTAGTTAACAGCCTTAGAAAGAAAGAAAAAAATGTATGGTAATTTAAGTGCGCTGCAGAAATATATTAATATACCTGTATCATATGCTAAAAAAATATTGAAAAATTTTCTAACAAAGAATAGAAAGCTTCTATCATTATTTGTGTTCCCAAAAATGAAATTATCATATCGCCGTTGAGATTTAGGAATCTATAATTTATATAAAAGTGTTTTACCTAAAATAAAATTTTCGTTTAGTATTAAAATACGCCCCAAACATAAATTGCATTTCAGTTGTCATGAAGGTAGAACTTAAAGCAAAATTCTGTACTTAAAAAATGCAAACTGAGAGTTAGCACGAAATTTAAACACTATACAGCATCGATTCTTAAAATTTCAATTACCCTCTCTTTATGTATCAGCGTGACCTAACGGTCCCCCAAGATTTTGAACATCCCTCCCTGACTTAATATTCTTTATCAAAATACAAATTCTATTACAATTTTTTCATTGGGGACAATTTAGTCATCTAGTCTCGTTTGGCCCATCTTTCAATCTTTCCACGAAACGCCCGGGACCCGGATAAGCTGGATTTAACCAGAGTTTCTAGTTATGAATTGCGATTCGCCAGTGTCAAGAGGGCCTGTAGATCTTCTGAGCCCAGGGCCCTATATGAGCTTAAATAAACACTGCCACGAAGCCTTTCAGAGTCTGTAAGAGAGAAATCTCAACTTTACATGAAAATCCAAGGATCCCCCCCTCCTCCTAGAAAGACGCTGCGGAACCCCAGGGGACCGCGGACCACTTTTTACGAACCGCTGCTATACAGAATAAAAATTGTATAAAAAAGGGGTAATACTGCTAGTAAACATGCATGTGAATGAAAATTTGAAATGTAAAGATATTAATGTGTTACAATGTTAAGGTGCTCAATACTATTCAGCAAGTTCACACAAATAATACTACAATCATTCAATAAATTTGTATTTTGAACATTTATATTTTTTGTCTCATTTTATAAATTTCATTTTCTAACAAACGAAGAAGTAACAACAGTTAATTGCAGTGGCGTAGTGGCCGCGGTAGCAGTGGTCAGGGTATCGGATCGTGGCTGGCCTTGTCACGAGTTCGAGTCCAGTACCACTAAAGATCCGCTTGATTAGGCTATTGCTAACCTGCAAACGCCAGATGTATCGTTAAATCTGTCGAGAGCTCAAACGTCCTCCCGTTGGTGTGGTGTGGTAGTTAGGAGAGGGGGGGGCAGCTCTAGAGTCTTCCACGTCACTTGACCATGGTTCAAAATTATGTGGTCTGTCGCCAAAAGCCCTCTAGTACCTAAAGAGTGCGACGTTAATATTTATTATTTGCAGGAGCGTAAGGGAAAATATTAGGGCACCCCTGCAAACTCAGGTTTTTACTTAGGTTACTTACTCAGGTTTACGTACTTAGCGTCAGTCAAGCTTTGCCCCCCCCTAGAGTCCTTGATCCCCTTCCCCCCCGCAATGCAGGGGTTGCGGTGGTGTACGTTACGCAAATGGTTCCTTGCTCAAACATGCTTGATATAATGGTTGTAATCTTGGAACTACTCAATGAACAATTGGAACACACATCGCAATTTTAAGACAAAAAAAAAAAAATATTCTTTTCTTATATATTTGGGTATGCCATATATTTTCAGAATAAGGAATGTTTACATTTTATGGAAACTTAATAGCAAATTAAAGTAAAATGTAATTAAAATTGAATGATAAAAATAAAATAAAAATTATACTAGAGCTGTATTTGATTGTCCCATATATAGTACTTGTTAAACTTAACTGATCTTCCTAAAACTAAAAATATCACAAAAATATTATCCTTATCTATAGAATGCATGCAATTTCTTTTTATAAAAATACACAAATTTATTTCTCAATAGGAAACAACGATACACATTTTAATAGGATAAACAATTCCTTTGTTATATTATTTGAAATTATTCCATGACATTTCAGAGCTATTCAACTTTCAACATTTCGAGAAATACACTTCTTTTCAAGCATACAAGTAGTTAATTGTTTATTCCGATAATTAACTTCGAATACGTTTTTCCATATCAACTATATTGTAGAATTTGAATTAGTCTTAGATTTTTAAAAAAATGTATGCGTGTTTATTTATGTAAACCTTAAACCAGGGATGAACGTTTTGTAGGTGCATTCAAATTTCGGGAAAAAAATATTTTAATTTTTTTTTTCTTTTTAGTAAATTGCTCGTCTTGATTCGTTATTAAAATTTTACTACTCAAATACCAGCTTTAAAAGTAGTATTAGTAATTGATTAGCAACGCTTTTTTATTTTATTTGTTTTATGAAATACATTTCATCATTTAAGATAATTATTAATTCTAATAGTTAATTTCTCTTATGCGACATATCTATACTAATTTAGTGTATACGTAAAATTAGGGAAAGCACTTTTTATTTTAAAAATTTATACCTACAGTTAGTTGAGTTATTAAAAAATAATTCTGTTCCTTCTCTCCCACACATGCATTTTTAAGTGAGTGAATATTAACATCGCACTATTCAGCTACTCGAGGGCTTTTGGCGACAGACCTTGTAATTTTGAACCATGGTCAAGTGACGAGGACGACACCTGAGTTGGCACCCTATCTCCTAGCTTCCACACCACACCACACCAACGGGAGGACGTTTGAGTCTCGACAGATTTAGCGTGCATCGCCCTCCTACACTTAGGGTCTTCAGCGGTACTACGCTCGAATTTATGAGACGCCGGCCACGAGTCAGTTACCTTGACCACTAGGCTACCGCAGCCACGCATTTTTAAGATGTCCTATACAAGCTACTTGAGTTCAATTATTTATAACAGAAAAAGAAATGATCTGAAGTTCATAGGTTTTATATAGATAATTTAATAAAAAATCTCGCTCATAACACACACACACACAGAATGTTATAAATTCCTATTCTACTACATCATCACCCTCACCTGTTTTTAAATCTTACAGACATGTAGAACATTTTATTACATCAATATATTCTAATTAACCAGGAATATAAAATTTGAAGATGTTAAATATTTTTTTTCACTTTTCTTAAGATCTTAGCACATTGGTTTTAAAGCGGTGCGCATCCGGAGGACAGAACATGGGACCTTCAGTTCCTTAAGCATGTAACATACCACTAGACCAAAGTGATCCCTTCAGTCCGGCGGCTGTTTCTGGCTTATATAGTTATCACCGCTACAGTTTCTTCCCCAGCTACGTTAAGTATTTATTTTTACATATGTATCAGAAACTTTGAATTTATGTTGATAATATAGTCATTGACAAGATTGAATGATTGTTTTGTTAACAACGCACTTTGAAAAAAAGAGGGCTGTTTGTGTGGGACGTCGTATTTTTTATCCACCGTCATGTTACGAAGCATCACCCGAGTCCGGAATCCGCTTCCCAAAATTCTACACCACACCAACATGAGGATTTTGACCTACACAGACTTAACATATATCACGTTCTCTACACCGCGAGTTTCTACTGGCACCAGGGCTCAAAATCGTGACTCGACAACACTGCCCACAAGTTTCGCAACCATATTTACTCGATCACCGCCTTTACAACACTATCATTGATAAAGTAACTATATGTAAAGTGATTTCATATTTTAAAGTCCATTTACTATCCACATTTTTGTAATTCTTTCAATGAATTGTATACTACATTAGAATTTCTTTTTTCTGCATTGAAAACAATGGTAATATTCACAGTTATCTATACTGTAAGTAATCCTAAGCTACTTCACGTCAAATGCTAATGCTGTCAATCTTGCTTGTTTTTAAACTAACTTTGTATTACAACCTTCCCACAATGGATTACTGCTGATGAAGCTTTGTAATTGTAACATAATACTGAATTATACTACACAATAGATCGGGATTGTTTTCAAAACACAGCAGTGAATGATAAATGATTAGTAAGTGTTAGTAGTCATTTTATTCATCATCGCAGAGTTGAAAAATGTTTTTACTGTCAATGAATAATTGAAAATATCCTTTGAAGCTGCAGTTTTAAAAGCATACAACTTAAATCTATTTAACTAAAAATGCGACCATCTTTTTAATCATAACTTATTTCATAAAACACATTTTGATACCTCGGCATGTACACAGTAATACTTTTTTATTCCACAAAAAAATTTAATTATATTTTCAAGAACAGTTAATACTCGAATCGCTATGAAACGAGACAAGATATGCATATCTAGAATATTAGAAATATCAAAATGAATTTTATTCAAGGTAAACAGTTGGCTCATAATGGACTATTTCTCAGAATCAATAAGAAATACTCGGGCATTGCTAAACCTAAAAAGGCAAAATTCGAAGGACAACTGAAGCGCTGAGATGACTTCAAATGGGAGTAATCCTTTTGCAGTTAGCAACAAGTTTATGAAGGCTGTTTTAGTCGAAGATAATGAAATAAAAATGATTTCTAGAAAATAGAGTCAATAGGACAAAAAAGAAAAGAAAAAAGGTGTATTTTTCAAAAGATGGAATCTCATGGGCTGTCATAAAGATGGAGAAAAATCAGGTTCTTAATAGAAAATACGAGATACCTTGAAAACAAGTCTGGTTTATTGATGGATAGTTGCTCTCAATGTTTGAAGTTTAAAATATTATTTAACCCTTCACTGTATAGGTCATCAAGGCAGATTATAAATTAATTATCATATATTTCCCTTTCTGATTAATATTCAGTTAAATTTGCACAGTTTTTATTTTAAAAGTTTGTATGCATTGCAGCAATTCTGAAAAACACAGAACAAAAATTAATAATTATGAGAAACATTGCGATAGAAATTTATATAAATGTTTCATTCTGTATGTAAGCATTTTGAAGTTTGAAGTAAAATTCGTATAGAGGATTTCTTTCTTTTTAATACTGTATTTTATTTACATATTTTTAATAATAAATAATGAATAATGCTTTTGAATAAAAAGTTTGAATAACAATGTTTTTAATATATTTTATTCATATCTTCATTTATAAATACATAATTAAATTTCGCAAAAGTTTCCAAAAAAAAGTAATTTCTGGTACTAGTATAGGATTATGCAACTCAGTTTTATTTTCCACAACAGATAATAAGTAATATACGGGGTTATAAAAGTCCAGATATTTAATTTTTCATAATCAAAAGAAAGAAAAATCGATGTTTCACGCCCATCAAGTTGAAGTAAAATTATTAACAAACTGAAGCTACTATGGCGACGTAATGAGAGAACTACATTAACGTCGTTCTGCAAAGCTTCACGAGGGATATTGGTGACGGACCTCGTAATTTTGAACCATGGTCAAGTGAGAGAATGACACCCGAGCTGGCACCCCCCCCCTTTTCCTAACTTCCACCTAGGACGTTTGAGCCTCGAGAGATTTAAGACGTAGCGGCACTCTCTACACGGCGGGTCTTCATCGGCACTAGCCTTGAGTCTATGACACACCAACCACGAGTCAGTGGCCTTGACCACTGTGCTACCACGGCCGTGATGAAGACGTAGCAGGATTATCCACAGGGCAAAGAAAGAATATAGTATTTACTTTTTTTTTCTTTGAACTTATAGAACTAAGCTATTTTACACTCTATAAGGTAAAAAGCGACACATGGAACGAAAATTTGTAGATATGATGTACATGTGTACTGAAAATGAAAAGATGAAGGTATCAGAATTCTATGCTTTGTTCAAGAAAAACAGCCACAAGAGCAAATAGAAATGAATAATGCGGAAACTTCCAGCCCTAATGCAAGCTATTATCCGTCTGGTCATTCGATTGAAGAGTTAGTGGATGTCCTCCTGCAGGATTTCTTGCCATGTAATCCAACAGGATTGCAAAATCCGATTAGCCAATTAGATCGGCATGAACCAGGATCACTTTGCAGACGCCTGCTTTTTAGAGACCAAACGTGTTCTATTAAGGAGAGATCTGGTAATAGAGTAGGTAAGGAAAATGTTGGAGAAGTACAAGATAACGAGTAGAACGGCGTGCCATGTATGAGTGGGCATTATCCTCTTGAAATGTAAGCCAAGGGGTCCATGAAAGAAAGTGCAACACTACGAGTGTAGACTCTCGTCGACGTATCCCTGTGCTGTATGTGTTGCGAATGATAATTATAATCAAAGAGGTCTCGGTATCGAACGAAATGGACTCCATACAATAACTTTCGGATGTCAGGTTATGAGGCGAAGGACATGTAAGTAACCTCTCTCCGATGTCCTGAACGTCTCTAGAAGAGTGTTCGCTGGCCATTGGTGCTCAGTTCAAAGCGGGACATATTGCTGAAAATAATTCTACTCCAACCCATGAGATTCTAGGACTAATGTGCGGCACCACTGCAAATGCACCAGGTGGTGTACAACGCTAAGAGGCAATAGGTGCGTGAGTGAGTGTTTACAAACGTCGCACTATAAAGCATCACTAAGGCTATTGGTGGCGGACCTCGTAACTTCGAACCTCAGTTAAGTTACAAGGACGACACTGAGCTCCCTCTACAAACTAACACTACGTAAATGGAAAGACTTTGAGCCTCGACAGATTTAAAGTACATCAGCCTCTCTACACGGCGAGTCTTCATTGGCAATAGGGATCGAACTCATGACACGCCTAGGCTACCCACTGGGTTCAACGGCCATGTGGCTGTCGGTGCAATGTCATCTATGCCCTCAGACTCTGTTTTCTATGTCACTTATCCATGGATATTGTAGTTATTAGTGTCCTGGTTATACATCGGGTTATTGATAAGGACGTATCAGAGATTATGCACACTGATCGGACGATATCTCTGGCCTTGTGCGTTTTGCCCCCCCCGCCCCATCATCCTCTTAACGCTCTTTTGGCCCAAATTCACACATTCCTCAAATCTTAATTTTCCCATCCCTCCGACACAAATGTCGAACGATCGTGTAATTTGACTATTCTGCTTCCTTCTGCCCCCAATTGCATACTCTCTCAAATGGTGACACCCAATCCTACTGTTTGCGAATCCGTCTGCGAGGTATTAATATAGTCCACGTTAGTTGACAGAACCACATGCTTTAGCGAAATTATTTCCATCCCATTCATTGCATAATTCAACAGAGTAGAGTAATTTTCAATCTATAAAACACACAAGCATTAACTTCTCAGTAGCATCTATTTTGTGTGTGTGTGACTAGTATCTCCTGCTACTAACTACACATTATTGTCCATTAAAATTGCTACGCCAGGAAGCCACATACGTGATGCCACACATGTGAAATTTGCAGGGTATATAGAACATGCTGTGGTATGCAAGTGATGAGCTTTTCATTACATTTAAATACAATTATTCAAATCCAGCGTTGGCATCGCCGGCTAAGCTGCCTACAAAATCAAAGATTGTGCAGAGGCTTTTTTATGCAGAAATTGCATTCCAACGTTTTCTGGAATACAAATTTCTATGTCTCTCAAAATTAGAAATGTCTACTAGCACGTGTATTACTTTTATCGGGTATTGTATAACCTAAGACAAAATTGTTGCAGTTTATCGTACTGCAGTATTGCTGTTAAAGTGCTGAAATTACATGACTGTCGCCAGAATATGAAATCTATGGGTTCAGGTAGGCTGTACAATACACAGTGTAGAATCTCAGCGACTACCTCCCTCCCCAGCTCTAACACCCAAGTCACAATTATGGCCTTATGAGATCATATAGTCACGTCACGAGCCCTGAGTCAGGAAAGGAGATATTTTAGAACAACTTTCTGCACAGACAAAACGATGACATCTGCACCACCATAGACAGCCCGTTAGCTATGGCCTCGACTTAACTAGACGCTGCATCGCAAACAGACGTAACTCCAATGGTGAGATCACCGACAAACCCGAATACAGGAATAGCATTACGTCATTCTTTCAGACGAATCCCGGTTCTGTTAACACCAGACACCATGGAAAACGTATATTGACAGCTTTTTCTCGACATTCCATTACTCGGAGTGATGGTATTGGTATATCTCAAATGTCAGCACTTTTAAAAGCACATGTTACATTTCTTATGTGTTACGGTCCATGGTTTAAAGCCCTTTCTTTAAGGCCCCTGTAGTGCTACGTTTCAGCAGAGCAATTCTCCCGACCATATATTGCCCATGTTTCCTGACCTTTCTCGAAGAAAAACATGTTTAATTGTTGCTCTGACCAAATTATATTTTGACATATCACGAACTGAAAATATCAGGACAAAGGTCGCCAATGGATGGCAATCTTTCTAACCACGATCGGAAAGTAAATGTTGAAGTATATTAGGGGGATTTAGACCCGTAATATGCCGTTTAATCTTTGTTCAACCCTCTGTCAAGGTGGATGCTATTGCAGCCAGAAAAAGCTCTTCTCTTAATATCTGCTTCCAAATTTCCTAAATATTTAATCACTTGTTTTTCCTACTGTACCGTAGACGTCTAATAAGTATTATTCGGTTATGTAGCAATTTTAATGGCCTGCACTGTAAATAGACATTTGGTTTAATCCCATAAATAAGAGAAGTCACTATATATATTAAAAAAAGTTTTTTTTTTGGGGGGAAAAAGGGGGTCTTTTATAAAAAGTTTTTTTTCGCATTATCAAATTGAAGAATGATACTTAAGAATTTAGTGACTTATACATTTATTGTTTTCTGATATACTGTACAATTCTGTTTCAGCATTTAAATTTTATAAACGACAGGAAAATGGCATTAAGAAGATTTCGCAATCTGCCAGGAACTCTTACGCATTTACATTCCAAGCAATTGATCAATTAATATGTAACATCCTGAAATTTTGGAAATGAATTCTACATAATAACTTCCGGCAAGTTCACATTCAAAAGAATACTTAAAATATAGTCTAAATTTCACTATCATTCTTAAAAATTATTGCACACGATTTATTAGTCAGATTTAAGGATGAATCCACTCTGTTATATTGGCCTTTATAATTCATGTGCGTATGCTTCACATTTGCTTAGTCAATATAATGCTTTTAGTTGATGTTATTTTAAATTATTAATATTCAAAATAATTATTTTGTGTTATAGATTAGAAAGTTATTAAATAGTAATAGTGAAACTAGGTACTCACTTGGGTGAATCGCATTCCCTGAATGCTTGCTGAATTCCACCTCCACAAGTTCGAGAACATGTTCCAAAAGGTTGCCATCGGCCCCACTGTCCATCAATGGGAGTGAGTCCTGCTGGCCGGTATCGAATGCATTCCCCTTGATAGCATCTCTAAAGAGAAAAAAAAGTGAACAAATATTTTCAGGTACATTTTACACTCAATACAGAACTGAGGCATTAAAATTAATTTAATTCAAGTACTGTAATTGCTCTAGATATACGATATCATATCCGATTGAAAACAGTTTCTAACGAACAAGTACAACTCTTTTCAGAGAATACAATTTATTTTTTCAGATCTCATAACTACATAGCGGCACAATTTCCCTCAAATATATGTTGGTTGAATGATTATTAACGTCACATACTCTGAAGCCTCGCTAAGGGTAATGGTGACAGACTTCATAACTTTAAACTTCGGCCAAGTGACGAGTTGACATCTGAGCTGGCATCTCACTTTCCAAATTTCCAAAATTGCCAACGTGAGCTTCCCCAGATTTAACGTGCGCCAGTTCCTTAGCATGGTGGATCTTTAGTGCAGGGTCGTTTTCAACCTTCCCGGCTCCCTAGGCACTTCAAATTGTTACGCTCTTTGTTCTTGCTCTTCGGAAAGTCTTTCCATTTTCCACTACCTATGGACCCACCGTATGCTGACAACGGTGAGGAAAGGATAGTGGCATGGTTTGGCCACTCTTGTTCATTTCATGTCTTGCGGCATCACGGAGCTCTCCCCCACTCTATTGTAAATTAGTACAGTAAATTAATGAAATCCTTTGCAATTACGGTATAGAATACACATTATTGTATGAACTGTTTTCAACTTGTTAATTGTCTTCTTTTTCATCGCTTATCGTTTTATTATATTTTACTTTTAGACATCCTTCTTTTTGAGGAGGCACTGTCATTGTACTTGTACAACAAAGATTTTCTTTGAGGTTTGATCATTGCAAAAACATTAATATCATTGTAATCCATTTCCATTGTAATATCATTCTGAGTGCATAGCAACATCAAACTATTAAGCTTTTTTTTTTCCGTAGTAGATATCATTTCAGTCCTTACTCTCTTAAAAGCAGAAATGCTTCTCTCATGACTCGTTAGGTGGTGGTACGTTCGCTGTAATTTTAATTTTTTCCCTATTTTTTTGGGCCCCCAAATCTTTTGCGCCCTACGCAAGTGCCTTGCGTGCCTAAGCAGAAAAGCAGTCCTGCTTTAGCGTCTCAAGGATTCGAACCCACGACTCGACAACGCTGGGCATGAGCTCGTGCCGTGAAAATTCTCGGTTAACGCAGCCATATTAAATCTGTGGAAGACTTAGTTGTTTTATTAATTTTACATTTGAGAGTTTCTTAAAGATATTACTTACATTTGTAAGATTTTTGAATTATTAAGAAGCTTTATGCCTAAATGGTTTTTATATTCATTTTATCAGTACTAAATTCCTGTAAAAAAACAAATATTCACATAAAAAAAAAAAAAAAAAAACAACTAGGAAGAAAATTCCATCACTAGATTAAAAAACTGTTTCATTTTGAAATATCTTTCTGTATTTTTCTCAAGTAATAAATTTTAAAATCTGCATTCGATATTACTCTTTCTTTGACTGAATAATTGCTTAACCAATTAAATATATATATATAACTCAAAAATATATATTTATATAAAACATTTCTTTTAAAAAATACAATTTTATTTTCATCCAATTTGCAAGGATTTTAACGACATATGCTTTGCAGCATCTTAAAAATGTGTAAAATAGAAGCGATATCATACAGTTAACAAGGTGGAAATTATATTCACCCTTTTTGGATACAAGAAAATATTTTTATAACTTTTTTTCAGTTGAGGAACAAAAATACTTAAAACATTAATGAATAAACAAATTTCGGATAAAAAAATCACTTAAATAAATTCATTTATGGAAATGGTTCAAATATTCATCTGCCTCGACCACCTCCAGTAGAAAGAAGTTAATAACAATCGCTTAAAATAATAAATTTCCTGAATGAGATGAATCATTCAATTGTCTGAGACCGAAAATTCGTACGCAAGGTTAAGTAATGACTCAAAGAGGATCTTCTTAAGGCAGAAAGTTAACTATCATAAGACTGTTTCCTGTGTCAACTTTTTTACGACTTAGTTCCTTCATTCAGAAGTTTTAAATATTCTATAACTTCTTCATCTACATAAGAATTTAACATAATGTTATAACAAGATGCTTTAAAATTGAAGGAAACGAGAACTGCAAGAAATCTATCGCTTTTCTTGGAGAGAAAGAGAGAATGGGCAATCGGTAAATTGCCTACATATAAAACTACTTTGTACGTAGTTTTAACCCCTTTAACTGCCATCGGCGTATATATACGTCTCACTCAATGTCACTGACGTATATATACGTCTCACTCAATGTCACTGACGTATATATACGTCTTTCCAAAGTACGATTCCTTTTCTATGCGCTGTTATAAGTAAAACTATTCCGAGGGCTTTGGAATGCAAATGAATGATCTTAACAGTGTTTGCAAAGGATTTAATGATTTCAAAGAATTTGCTTATTTTCTTTCCTTTCCATTACACCGTATACGCGTGCCTGTGTGAAAAACGGTGGGGCTGCAACGCGAATCAGCCACGTAACAGTTAAGTGTTATGACTCGTAATTTATTATGTGTACTTTATTGACGTCAAGACCGAAGCAACTCAAGGCCTTACTGGTTGTCGGCTACTCTCACCGGATCATGTTCATGTGACGTGGTGACACCTGATCTGGCACCCACATCCAAACCTCAATACCATAATTACCGTGTTGGCCGCGGTAGCCGAAAGGTCACGAACGCGTGGCTGGTGAACGGAGTTCCGGCTCTCCCGCGCCACCAAAGACCTGTCGTGTGGCTCATACACAAACCTGTTGGCGGCTCAAAGTCCTCACGAGGGCGTGATGTGGAAGTTTGGAGATGAGGACAACACCAGAGCTGACACCCATCACTTGACTGTGGTTCAAATTGATAGGTCCATCGCCAATAGCCTTCGTGTTGCTTAAAAGGGCGATGTTAATAAAAAATAAGATAAATAAAACCACGCTGCTTTATAAAACAACGCCGATTTGTTAACGTGCATCAGCTTCTCTACAATGCTGGTCTTTTATGTTAATTCTGAAATCAGCCATTCGATTAAAACCAATGCCGGTCCTGAGTTTTGGCTAGGCTACTCGAATGTATTACTTAAGGATTTGTGTACTAAGTAAATTTTACCTCCATTTATCATTTTTTATTTTTGAATAGGATAACTTTTCATTTATTATATTATGTTGGATTATAAGTATTTTTTAATATTAAATGGACCGTTTAGGGAAGTATTATTTTTGTTTTAAGGTTATACATATCGCAAGAGGAATACGAAATAAGTTTGAAAATAAATTTTTAGAACAGGGGTGTCCAACATGCGGGCCTGCCAGTACACAAGTTGCGGCCCACCGACTCTTTTTAAAAAAATTTTAAACATCAGGTTCTTAAAATTTTTTCATTTTGAAATTTATTTGAGGGGAAATTTATATATATATATATAAATCTACAATGTATTTGCTTGTTACCTGCTCTTGTTTCAAAAAAATCCCTTTTGATAATAGAAATGTCCTTTAGATTAAAATAGATTTATATTTTATCAAACAGTTACATTTGATTTTTTACTATAATAAATTACTTTTTAATAAATCTCGGAATTGCATTATGCATATCCTTACTATGTGGATAAGATTCTCTGTGTGTAGACGTTCATTTCTCCTCCTCCTCCTTTCCGCTTGGAGTGACCCCAAAAGCAAAGGTAGGTTATGAGAGGTTCTTTTTAAAGTTTAAAAATATTCAGATGGTTAAGATAAGGCAATGTATATACTTAATCATTTATGAATGACAAGTACACCCAAGTCAACGAATAGAGTAACGAAAGATCAATTCAAAAGCGAACACCGTATTGAAGAAAATGGCAAACGTAATATTTTAAATATTATTTAATCGTTGCATTGTTATGGTATATAAACATTATTATACTATCTATTCTAGGGGGTATAAGATGAAACATATAATGAAAAACAATAATAATTCATTCATTCTGTTTTTAAATTTTCACCCACAAATGTTTTTTGCTTCCTGAATTTGATAGTAAAAGGTACATATTTTTATGTGCGGCCCGCGAGATTTTAATGTTTTCCGAAGTAGCCCGCAAGGTCCTTTGTGTTGGCTACCCTTGTTTTAGAACATAACCATTAAGAACATCAAGTTTCTTTAAAAATTTCAAGAATTTACATAAATATATCTTAGACAATGTTTTACCATTTGTTATCATCATTGTTTGTTATATTGTTTGTCCATTCATGCGCGATTGTTTTATCATTCAATTAAAGAAGCATCAGGCACAGTGGCGCAATACAAAGTGGGGTGATTTTTTTCCCGACGATTTATAACGCGTACTTAATTAAATATTTGTTATTACTCAATGCCACGATATTAGGAGAATAGGCTCTTTGTATTCCCAGCACCCACATTCAAGCTACATTACAAGAATGGTGAACTTTCGACCCTGGAGTGCCCCTTGAAAAATTCCTGTGTACGCTACTGATCAGGTACAACTGATATAAAGGACCTTATAATTTCAAATAACGACCCGTTATTAACAGGATCGATATTTGAACCAACATTTCTGCCTGTTATTCTCAGAAATCCCTTATCAAATGAAGATTTTTTTATCCTTTTAGATTTTTATATAATGGGAAACACTACCATTTTAAATTCAATGGTCTCGCGTTAAGCGTAACCTAATGATTACTAATCAATGACTCTTACGCAAGCTAGTCAAATTAAGAAACAACCAGAAGTCTACAGAATGAAGAGTAGTCTATTTTTCATCATGATAATATGATATAATATGATGAAAAAAAGAAATTTTTTTTAGAAAGATAATATGCCGATTGCGAAACTATTGTTGATGAATTGTGTTTAAGTAGCAATTAAAAAAGCAAATAAATGAACCAGCAGCATTCTTTATGTCAGATAGAGCTTAACCTTTCAACCATAGTTTACTCTGAAAGAATTACTTTCAGATCAAGATAACGTCAGTTTAAGAAACATCCACGCCGGTTACGGTTCATAGCATTGATCGGAACAACAAGATCCTTTTCCTCAACTTTCTTTTTTTCATTGGTCGAGCATTATGTCACCAAAATAGTAATCAATGTAACCGGAAGCTCCAAGTTTTCTTTTCATTACTAACTTTTTTTCGTTGCGTAAAATATTTTGGGACGTAAAGGCTGTTTGTGCCTTATCTGTATAGCGTCCTGTAAAGTTATTTTTGCGGCAACTTTCTCCTCAGCTGTTCGGGCACATAACGAGGTCAAGGCAGAGAGAGAGCTCTTCGCTTCGACCTTGAAGAGGAAGGGGGAGGTCGAGGAAAGCAAAATACTCCGCCTTTATTTGCCTATTTGAAAGTCAGTGAGAGATGAAGGGGAAAAGCGTTTAATGCAAATTTGTCCCTCCCCCCACGCATCCTATTTATCAACAATGCTTTAATTCTCCGAAAGCATCGTTATGCAATTTTAACCATCTCTTTAGTTTCAACTTTTCGTACACAGCTTGACAGGTACTTAGTTAAACTTGTCAGAAGAGCGTGGATATTGAATTGGTGTCGCCATTTAACACCATTCGTGGGATAATGGAGCTCAAGGGGATTCCGTGTGTGAAGATTCCTTTTATACTAAAAACAATGTTTTAGTTTGCCCGTTTTACGTCATTTAAATGAATCAGGATGTTTAAAACTATTTATAATAATATCAGCTTTTACTTAGTGGAGTTCTTACTACATGTCCTTGACTACTCAGTAAAAAGTTTAAAAAAAAAATCAAGTTTTAATATTTCTCCAAAAAAAGCAATTTTCCAAACATTAATGTCTTATTTCAATTCCTACTATTAGTTCACTCTCCCTATATAGTTCACATTTTCAATCTTTAATAAAATACTTTTTATTCCTCCACTCAGGTTCAAATACATTTTTTTAAACTAGTAGTTAGTGGATGCCACTTGATGTTAATATAGATTTTTAAAATATTAATTCAATAATGAATAATTAGTAACAAAAAAAATTATAGTCCAACCCCATATATAAAAGGAAAGTCGCTCTTTGACTCCCTGTAGCGCAATGGGTAGCGCGTTGGACTTCTAATCCAAAGTGTCGTGGATTCGAATCCCACCCGAGATGGCCTAATTTCTGAGAATATGATTTCTTTTTACTATACTATTTTATTGGAGTAAGTAAATTTAAAATGAATGAATAAATAAATAGTAACAAACAAAAATAATAGTCCAACACCATATATAGAAAGAAAAATGGAAAATTGCAAGGAAAATCGCTTTCTATTTTGCCACTTAATATTGTGATTCCGGCATATGGATATACCTATTTATATTAATTGTAATTATTTAATAAAAGTAACTAAAATAAAATTTTTCTTTGTTGACCTAAGTAGGAATTGACTTTAAAAACATTTTTTTTATATTACTTGTTAACTTATAGAGGCAAGAAAGGTTTCGGTCTTTTGTATCAAATGAGGTACAGTCTCTGTTCCGGTAAATACAGTTCTCAATACTCTTTCCAATTTCATATAATTATGAAAAATAATATATAAGACCTATGTATTAACTTGACTAGAATGCATTTACAAACAATAACAAGTCTGAACTTCACAAAAAATAAGAATTGGGTATGTCTCCTCCCGGCTGAGTTAGTTGCAAAAAGGAATAGAATAAAGTAAGGACGAGATTTAAATATGTATAATCACTCTTCCAAAATTTGTTTCTGGAATGTGTGTATTCTTTACTTTTAAATCATCCACCTAAATTTTCAATACATTTTTATGGATTCACGTTTCTGCTACAAAACATTAGAAATGGGATCTTTTCATTCAGAAAATTCATCAAGCTATGGATGTCTAGCATGAAAAGTCTTACTAAACATAGCAACTCGTGAAATGACTCATGGTTCCAACAAAGAAATTAATTACAGTACTGCCGCCGAGAGAAAAACTTTAGATGGCTTCTCAACACAACAAGTGGTAGAAATTAACCTCTAAATGGATAATTGGAATAAATTGGAATGCATTTTATGATCCTGCAGTTGCAAATGTTTTATATAAATGGTTCCCATATTGTGTATTACCAATATGACCTTTTTATATCTACTACACACTTTTCATTGAAAATTTAGATGTACGATTTATTAACATTAATATTTATGGAAAAGGTTTGATATTTAACGTTCTTTTACTTCAAAAAATATTCCCGAGCTAGTTCCTGTCGAAAATATTCCAAAAAAGGGTATAAAAATACTATTTACGAACATATGCGCAATACGCATTGATATTGCCAGCAGAAATTGGTTGAAAATGGAGCTTTGGTCTAGTATTAAAATATAGACTAAAGATACATTGAAATATTTTCATCTATGAAAATGTATTTATCCTCTCGTTTCAAGTGTGAAATTTGCAAGAGCAATTCTAAACGAGATTACTTGAAAGATGTTTCATTATTCTAGGCCAATTTAATTCTTAAGTAATACATACTTTTGATTCCCCACACTGAGTTCCATCTGCCCAAGGCATATGTTGAGTCCGACAACCACCCTGAGTAGAATCTCCGTCCATTGTACACCACAGTCTCTTACATTCCGGCATATACGGACAAATTCTGGACTTCGGACCAAATACTAGTTCGCACTGCGCATCTCTTGGGTACAATTGACCTGGTGGTTGATGAAATTCGTCGTTTAACAGCAATCGATTCCGTCCAGGTTTATCCATTAAACATCGGCCATATCCGACACTGCAGGAAGAAAAAAAATCAAATGAATTAATTTTAAAATTAAGCAGACAAGAAAAAAATCTCACGAAAAATACGCTCTAAAAAGATACATTACACTATCGAATTATTTAATGAATTTCAGCGACTTCAAAAAAGTGTGTAGGCATCACACACACACACAACCAATATGTGTGTGTATATATGTTTAATTTACAAATAAAATACCACAAAAACCCTTTGTTTTCAAATTAAAAGAAGTCATATATAGTCTGTTATTAACTTGATGTTCGTAATAATGAAAAAAAACAAACAGAATATTGACGTAAAATACAGAGAAGAAAACAGCCTACTTGCAAAACTATTTTTTTCTTGTACATTCATCGTTTTCAATACTAAACGCATATTTAAAATTAGTTTTCAACGAGATTCGATTTCTTTAAAGAAACCAAATTGATTAAGTAATCTAAAAATGGTTGAGAATCAATGATAGAATGGGTTACACACAAAATTACAATTGTAAAGAGGAAATATCTCACTATCTAGTTTGAGTTACAGAACACAATACTTATAGTTCTGCAATGACTAATTGCAGAACCTTGTATTTTACTTTAGAATTCTAAAACAGCCACCACTTATTGTCAATTACTTCTGTTGTGTCTTGAGTACTAAAAAGTATTTGGCGGGAGTCTAATATAAGAGATGCATGTTTTAATTTATGGACACTTTGAACTTCAGACGTTATGTCTAAATAGTCACCACAAATTAACTATACACAATTAAATTTTAGAATCTTAATTATCTTCAGACTTCTAAATGATGGAAATAGAAAGTACTTACTCAAAAAATGTTGTCAAATACTGCCTGCTGCATTCAGACCAGCTCCATGGATGACTGTTGTAATCGAGCATTCTAGCCATTACGTGAAGTTTCTTCTTTTGAGAATGAAACCGAGAGCACTTTGAATCATCGTCATGAGGTATGCTCATGCTGAAAGAAAAGAAATTAAAAATATGTATTAATTATGTAAGGCAAAACTATATGCATGCCTAAAATTGAGTCATAGTTCAGACTTTCAATATCCGAATTTTTGTTTCCATGTTTGAAATGTACAGGGTGATTTACAAAGAAATACACAGTTTCAATGCTATATAAATCAAGAATAATGTAAGATACTATATGCTAACTATAACAGAGTTGTATGGGACTATTTGAAGTTTTGTTAGAGACATTTACAGATGTTCTACGTGTGTGTACTCTTTGTGACACTGTGACGTCTCTCGCGTTCTTCTTCTAACATAACTCCT
This sequence comes from Trichonephila inaurata madagascariensis, assembly GCA_019973955.1. Classification (NCBI taxonomy): domain Eukaryota; kingdom Metazoa; phylum Arthropoda; class Arachnida; order Araneae; family Nephilidae; genus Trichonephila; species Trichonephila inaurata. Next base: position 325,258 of record BMAV01013625.1, on the reverse strand, counting down.
AAGTTCTTTGACGGCCACGATTAATGGCAAAACTTTTCCAACCCAATACCAAGAAGAGAAACGGATCGAATATGCAAATGAGATATACTTTAAAAGGATAGAAAGTTTGGTAAGATAGAACGGCAAGCCTAGAGATAACTTAGTGCGGAATTGTTAGGAATAAAGGTTAGACGTCCTACAGCTCTGGAAGAAGGATACGCTCATCGCCATTAATAATAAGGATTAAGAAAGCTTGTGTAATCTCTCCTACAATTAACATAATAGGAATTACTTCAACCTAGGAAGGAAGGTGACTCTATAAAAGGTAATATTTTGTATAGGAAGTTAGATTAGACAGTTAATTAAATATAATTAAGATAAGTGTTCCTAGTTGTGCGATCTGACTTGAATTTAAAGTTTAATTGTTGGCTCATTTTCACTTTAAGAAAGTTGTTATTTAGAATTAAGTAATTTAAGTTATTCTTAATAAAAGTTGTGTTAAGAATTACATAATGTCTCATCATTTAGATAATCCCACACCTCTAGCTTACGCGAATCACCCCAGACATAGTCATCACAGGATGGCTATGTCTCAACACGACCTACATCGAGCTAATAAATCCATTTCCGCTCAAACGCGTGTTAAAGTATCTAAATCAAGTCTATCAATAGTGGCTGTGATATGCTGTTTCAGCTCCGTTAGATCAACAGAAAGGGGAGAAACTAATACCTGATACCTTGTTCTTTACATACCTCCACATGAAGAAATCGCAAGGTATTAAGTCAGGACTTCTAGGTGGTCATTGGGTAAGTGGCATGTTGCACTTTAAAACAAAATAATATTAATTTTAATTCTACTCTTGACGCAACGAAATTATAAAGCAAGTAACACATGCCAGTGTCCCCAAACATTCGCGTGGCCGCGGTAGCCAAATGGTCATGGTCGCGAAGTCATAAGCATTGTCAAGTTCTTATACCACTGAAGACCCGCCGTGTAGAAAAACCTATTCACGATAAATCTGTCGAGGAGTGGAAGTTTGGAGAATCAGTAACAGTTAAGGTGTCCTAACCACTTGACCGTGGTTCAAAATTGCGAGGTCCGTCGCCAATAGTTCTGTTGTTGCTTCAGACTGCGACGTAAATTAAAATCAAATCAACCAAAACATACATGCAGAAGTATTTATACAACTTTTACGCGAAGAGTTCATTTATAATCAAGTATTTAGGACATATCATATATGTGTGTATCTACGTTAAAGATACGCACTAATTCCGAATAAGTTGAAATTAATAGTTTACGAGTTGGTGCAAACAGAGTTAGTTTAATGAAAAACTAAATGACGAAGTATTGAATGCAGTGTTATATTAAACACAGACACTTTCATATTATTTCAGTATCAAATCTGCATGTTTTCTCATTTTTATTTTTTGAACATTGTATTTCAGTTAAACGTACATAATTAAAAACATGAAAAATAATGTTTGTCAATCTAAACATTTAACGAATTGGGTCCATAGACGAAATTTTCGATCTTATTATTATTCTTTATACCACATCAGCTCGAACAAAGTGGGAGGTATTTCAATATCATTCAAGGATATGTGTATGATTCATTTCAAAAATACGTTCCATTTCCAATGCCGTTAGGGTGGTCTTTCTTCTCCATTCCATATTTTAGATTTCTTTTTTTACTTATTCGTACATAAATATCTGTTTAACAATTCCAAGAACAGAAAAATATTTTTTTGTTCCACAGAACTTTTTTAAAATTATACGAAGTTCCCACAATTACTTAAAAGGTGTAATTTCGGCGATGTATTTCAATGACATATATTCAGTTTTTCTTTCATGACATTTGTTTTCTCGTGATAGTCAGTCACGCGATAATGCTACTGCAAAACTTTCGAAGAAACCCCTCCCACACGAGTTCTCTATTATTAATATACAAAGATATTCCGCGTTTGATAAATTTATTCGGTACCGTACTCACATTTATTGTTTTCATAAATTTCAATGGAAAAAAGGAAATTAAAACTTTTATTTCAGTTTGATGTAATGAGTTTTTTTTCCGCGTATTACATACACACAATTCCTCGATGTGTTGGAATGATGAAAAAAAATATAGTGAAATGTCTAACTCAACGTTTAATCCTTTTAACCGAAATTTTAACCTACTCTCTTCAATCAGAAGTTTTAATCTCTTATAACGTTTGACACGAATTTGCTTTTTAAGTGTCTACCACCAATATATTTGCTTTGTGCTCTTATACTTTTAAAAATGCAAAATACATGAGCTTATTGTTTAATATGTTGGTTGACTGTTTATTTTTTCATACGTCGAAGCAACTCGAAGACTATTGGCGACGGACCTCGTCATTTTAGACCACGGTCAAGTGACGTGGATGACCCAGAAGATGACATCTAATTCTCCAAAATTCTGCACCACGGCAACGTGAGGACTTTGAACCTCGACTCATTTATTTTGCATCAGCTTTTCTACACGGTAGATCTTCAGCGACACCAGGACTCGAACCCACGATTCGATAGAAACATCGTGACCATGAGCACTAGGCTACCACGGTCATTTATTACAATGGCATATCTTCAAAAGTTTCTCCATTTACAGTATAAAAATCATGGAAAATAATTTTCTTAATTACGTTTTTAACTAATGTATTCCGTGACAAATTGATAGGAAGAATGATATTAAAATTAACCAACATTAAAAAAAAAATGAAATTTTTTTTTTTTAAAGGATCACAGTTTACTACATTCAGTGTTAAAATTATTGAGTATCATAAAGTTCACGCTAAATTTACTACTTCTGGGGAATATATATGTCCTGTGAATAAAATAACAAATCTGAAAACTATCAAGGAAAACATGATAAATAGGATTTAGCGAGAAGTTAACCAAATATGTTTCGGAGGATCACTTTGATAATAATAAACCACGGAGTCTAGAACTCAAAAGATCATTTCTCAGATTTAAGTAGGTTTTTTCCATTATAGAACATTCAGAAGTAGAACCTTTCAAAACGTACTCAATCATTTATTGTTTCATGTATTGATATCCTCCTTGTTTTAATTGTGAATCGTGATTTTAACTGATCAATAACATGCTAATTTTGCGGATTAAACTTTGTTAATTCCAATCAATTACTCACTACTCTTCATCTATATATACAGTAACTACTCTAAAGGTAGTACAGATCATCATCTTAAAAAACGACTTGGACAAATAAATTGTAGGAAAAATAGCATCAAACTACACTTGAGAATTCCTTGCAATACAAACAAGCCTATGAGAACATAAACCTCAGTGAAAAAGAAAAAGCTAAAGGGCTTATAATCTTCAGAGACTGTAAAGCCGCTCTCCAAGCACTTCATAAAGGCTAATCAAGGTTAATTATTACCATACACTATACTATTCGTCAGCTTCTCAGTGTGAAAAAACAGTGAATCATGCAAATGATCCCAGCGTATGTCGGTATTGATGAAAATGAGGTGGCTGATACCCTTGCTAAGGAAGCAAGGCAACTTAACACTAAAGCCAACACTGCAACGCTCGTCACCCTCAGGACATTTTAAGATATCCGACTACGTTCGAAACCGTAATTTTAAAAAAGCAGCGCATAAATGTATAATTTTCATGATATTTAGTCTCACTTAGATTAGAATACATGTATAAAATTGTTTTATAAGGACATTTTGACAAAAAAAAATTATTTAAATACAATGTTTTGGCAAAAAATTAACTTAGAATAACCTTTTTTCAAAATGTTCTCCTTTTATAAAAAATGCTTCTAAAATAATAATATTTTGCTTATATAAAGTAAAGATTTCTCCAGAGAGTTTGAACAATGATTTTTAAAAAATTCACATTTTCAGAGTCACAACCCATTGAAATAATTTTATCGGCGTTTTTCTCTTAAAATTTCTCCCCTCTGTTGTCGTAAAACATGGATAAACCGACTTCTAAGTTATATATTTCAAAATTTATTGAGCCCTGCACAGAGGTCTAGTAATAAGGAAAAATATTATTATAAAAGAAGCTTTTTTCGGGAGTATTTTGAAAATGGGTCCTCTAAATTTGTCTTTGTAAAAATTTAACTTAAAAATTTTTTATTGTAATAATATTTTTAAAGAATTTTAAATACTTTTTCTAATCAAGAGCACTAAAATCAAATATTATCCATTTATACGCTTTTGAAAAATCCGATTCCAAACGTAGTCATCCTTTAAAGGGCGAAAATTCAGAACGGGAAAAAAAGTACTCTTCCTGTAAACCTGTTACGCACGGGTTTAACACAGAACATTTTTTTCTAGTCCCCCTGCCATTCCAAAAATTGCAGCATATTAGAAACCCCCGTGAGGTTTATATGAAATCTGCACCCACGGTTGCTGTCTGTTTTAAGAACCTTGGTCCTTTTTAATTACAGTCCTGACGCCAACCAACCAAAAAAACTCGAATGGAAGATATCAAAAATGCAGAACTTATTGACAAAATATCCATGCAGTTTACAAAAGTACAAGTTTTAAATATACAAATAGAAAAAAATCGTTATTAATTTAAAAATAGAAAAAGAAAATCACTGAAGAAAGAAACAAAAAATGTTTTCTTTCCCTTTTCCCAAAATTTTATTCAATATTTTTTTCCAGTCACCAATGTGTGACATCATCAAGGAAAAAGAGGTCGTTGCATTGATAGGTCATAGGTGATCCAGTATAAGTTGGCTACGATAGATTCGATAATTATACACCACTTAACGATATTAGGAAATATCCCATGCATAATGTATCTATTAAAAGTGAAAATCGCGTAGTAGCCTTCATGGAAAGTACACCAAAGGTCATCAGGAACACAGGTTGACACAGTATGTAAAATAAACCCTTTAGCCAGTTATTAAAAGTGTAAGGCTATCTCCATGGAAATAACCAACAACACATAAATAATGTAACAAACTGTCATAAAACAGAAATTTCACCCACACAGTGTGAGAGAAGTCAATTGAAAAACAACAGGTTTAAAAATTAATCTCAAAATAATTTGCGGTTATAGAAGCGTTGAAAAGCCCAATATTCAATTTCTCCCTTTTTTTACCACACTCAAATTGCCACAAAAATAGTCACTTTACTTATGAATAAAAACAGTAATTAGATTTACAGTTAATTTAATTTTGGTTAAAATAAAATAGGAAATTTTGCAATACATATATTGTGAATTATAACCAAATCTTAAATAGTTTTATAAAGGGACTAAAGTTTTCTAAATTATCGTTTAAGATAACGTTCAAATTTTTTTTAAAACAAGCGGACCATGGGAAAAAAAAGCAAAAAACTCAAAGAAAGAAAGGGTGTTGGTTGCATTTAAGGAAAGATTTTGGAATTTTATAGCGAAAAAAGTTAAAAATGTTAAAAAATTATTAAATTTGAAGACTTCCTTTATAAGAAAGGGGGAAAATAATGGTTACAAATAATTTGTATTTTACTGCAAGTTTAAGTGTAATTATTAACAAAATATTTAAAGTATTTTATAAAATAATTCATTAAAATTTCCTGAGCCTTACGAAAAAGCGCAAGTTTTTCTAGAATGTAATTTTAGTGAAGTATTCTTGTTCTTTTATTAAATCATCCCAGTCTTTCAAGACAGCTATCAGAAAGTTTACAAAATTCCTATAAATTGATTTATTTACTTAAAAAATCGGTTCAGTTTTTAAATACATATTTAAATATCACTATTAATTTCATGTACTGTAAAATCCCGCGTATAACACGCACTTTGAACACAAAAAATAAAATCGAAATTTATGGGTGCGCGTTATACGCCGGGTATAAAAATGAGACCTTTATAAATAAAAAAAGATGAGCATAGAAAAAAATTAGACTTATACATATATCGAAATACCGTTTATTTAAAAGAAATGACGTTCCATATGAGCTTTTAAAGGGTTGTAATTTTAGAAGAACACTTTTTTTTCAAAAGCCCGAGATAAAACCTCGAATAAATGACTTCAAAACACAACATTGCGAAAGTATATTTCAGGTTTCTTCATAATAAAGGGGATGCGCGTTATATGGCAAATATACCTAAAAAATTGCAGCTCAAAAGTATAGGTGCACGTATACGCCGGATTTTACGGTATATAATATTCTTCTGCGGCAAATGTACTCAATGTTTCTATAGTATTACTCTTTCACCATTTTAATCATTACAGTTACGAGTATCATCTTTAAGAAAAAGAAAGATGATTAATATCACCAATGAACTACTAGAAATAAATTGTACCATTTATTAAGTTTTTAGAACTTTTTATTGTAACGAATTCGTGAATCTTTTCTATAATTACATTTAAATCTTAGCTCAGTGTAAATTCGATTCAATTTACATTTGCAATGAAATACGATTGTATAAATTTTTAAGCATCATTCCAGGGAAAAAATTTAGGTTTTTTTAAATCAATTTAGATTAATTCGAGGAAATGAAAGAGTTGGACAAAGCAAACTTCCCACTTAAGCGAATTTGCTTAAAACTTATCCTATCACATAATAGTGAATTTGGGAGAGAATTAAAATTGATCGCAAATTATAACCACCACTTGGATTATATTAAAGGAGACTGGTTTTGAAACCGGATTCTCGAGGTAATCAATTGGTTTACCATTTCTTATATATATATATATTTATGCAATCACATAGCTAAACCATAAATGAATGATATTTTTCTTGGAAAGGTTGAGCATTTTATGATGAATGATTACGCGAAACTATTCAAGATAAAGAAAAGTAAAAGCTAATGTGACAGGAACATGCAACTGTTCATAGTAAAACTGCGGTTAACGAATAGGCTTTGCATTATTTAAACCGCAGCAATAACAATTAATTATATTTAAAATATATATAATAATAGATAATAACAGTGGTTAAGCAGCAGTCATATGATTAATCATTAGAGTCGCATCTCAACTATTGCCTCTTATTTTTCTAATGCAACGAATATTTATTCCAGAGGAAAACCACTGAAGAATTTAACTACCTAATAGGGTCAGAAAAGTGACTAAGGATTTTTATAATATGATTGGTTGGATATTTTAAAATTAATTTAAATATAGTGCTAATAAAGCGTTATTGGTAACGAACCTTATAGTTTTGATTCATAGTTGAGATAAGCTCTTTTTTTTAAAAAATTAATATTTCATGTTTGAATTAACTGTTTTCATCAGAAATTTAAATTCATATTGTTTCGTATCTCTTATGACTTTATCAAAACAAAACTCTTAGCTTGCCTTTTGGAGTTTTTGTTTCAGAAATTTATTTCATAATAAATATTTAAAGTCAAATACTTATCTATTCTGAGAAACTATGTAAAGTTTGATGAAATTATTTAATCAGACTTACGAGGAGTAAATGATTATATATTCTATTAAGTATGAGTATAAAGAGTATGTGTAGATTATTTGATATTATACCATCTTTCAATTAATACTTTTAATCTGCTATAAAAAGTATTAACAAAAAATATTAGAAAATAGAGGGCAAATAAAATGGTAGAACTGTGTGAAATATAAATTTAAAAATAAAAGAAATAAAAATAAATGAATAAGTAAATGTACTTTAACAGCCTAGAGTTTATGTTGCATAGTAGTTCAAGGTAGTTTCATACTGAAAATCTTCAATAATTAAAAATGTAATATATTTTATTCTGACAATGATTTAACACGAACACAATATAGAGTGCAATTAACATACACTCAATGTAATAAAAATGTGACTCAATTTTACTTCTTATTTTCTAACATTTTACTCCTTCACTAGCAGAAATATTCCATGCGGTCTATATAAAGTAATTTTTATCTGACTTTCGGTATGCATCGTGCTTGATGCATGCTTTTTGCCGAGGTGCTTAACTTTTTGGTATTGGGGGCCAGACTTACCATATAAGCTTTAAACACATGTCCTAGTAATAATTTTAGTTCATCAAGTTTTATGCATTAAGGTTATTAAAATAATATTTCTACTTCACCAAAATATCGTGCATCTAAAAAATTATGATTAATCATATGATCGAATTAAATTTAGCGTAAAAAAAAAACGCAAAATTAATTCACTTTAAAAAAGATACGTAGAAAGATAAAATTAAACAAAGTGGTCAGTAATAGGTTTAATAAAAAGCTGTTGTAAATATTTTATAAATTATAGTTAAATGTTTTTTTAAAAAAAAATAAAATGAATGCAAAACAAATATTTGATATTATATTAACATCACATGGAAAATATACTACTTTAAAAAACGCGACAAAATTCAATTAGTGCTTAGTTGATGCTCACTTATATAACAGTCAATTTTATTAAATACGGATATTATTAACTTATAAAAAAATTATTTGCCGATATATCAAAACCATGTGTGGCAACAACTAGAAATGTACAGATGGAGTAGTTCAAAAATATGGTTCCTTTGCAAATGAAAAAAAAATGATATCAGTTTAATTGCAAAAATGGCATAGAGTTAACAATTGGCCTTTGTACACAGTTTAATCACGACGCTGAGAAAATCTTATGGAGCATAAAAAATACTTACTCGGAGTAAACACTTAAAAATTCACTCAACAGAGAAAACAAAAATGAAGGGCAAATGATATATATATTTTCGAAATAAAGGAAACAGAAATTTTAGCAGGGAGAAGGCTTATTAGCCTCATTAGTTCTCTTGAATCATTGATCAAGTAATTTAAGAAGCATGGAGATAAAAAAACCTTAAGTGTAAATTTAAAAAATTTTAATGAAATTCATTATGGGAAATACTATTTATAAGTGAAGTTTGCAAGAAGGAGGATATAGTTTACAAACACCAATTTAAAAAAAAAGGATTTAATTGGGGAAATAAAAACATAATGCTGGACTTATATTTGCTTAATAAAAGCGAGGCGTTTAGTGCCCTTGAAGCATCTTAAATGCGTCTGTTTTGTGCGCAATTAACGACAGAATTTGAGTCGATAAATTCGCAACGCATGCTTTATTTTTCAGTACACAACAGCAAGTTTCATAATAAACGACATATCACATATCTTATGTTTTTGTCGTGAAATGGTTTGCTCAATGGGTTCATTCTTAATTTTGTAGAGTTTTCCCTTTTTTTTCCCTGTCCGGTCTTTTTCAAATTGTCAACATCTTTGTTATATATATATAAAGTGGTACGCTTACTTTAATCAGACAGACGTGTTTAAACAAAAATAATGAAGGATATTCGAAGTTATATATAAAATAATTAATATATAACCCCAATAAAATTAACCATACAAGGATAGTTATATATATCTCAAATTAAATTACAATTAAAAATTTAATTAATGCAAAATTATAAGATTCAGGTTGTAACGGGTTTTTATCGAATATATCCAATTAACCTCTAGAGAAATTTATATTTTCATAATTGTTTTATTTGAGAACCTAGCATTGTGAAGGATCCGTGATATATGCTAATAGGTTTGCCTTTTGAAGAGATCCGAAATGGAAAAGTGGAGAATGTTGAGATTGTAATTGTAAATAGAGAGATTTGTGGTTGTAAGTGTATATATTGATTTGAAGATTATATTTGTTACGGGAACAGGGGAGAGCAAGATTGTAGCTCGACTCTCAAATTTCTCGCTGATGTTCGAACTTATCTAGAGTTGGAACCAGTGGCGTAACGTACACCCCAGAATCTAGGGGCCCAAAGCCTGACTGACGCCAAGTACATATTTAACCAATTTAGAAAATAAAGGCAAAACCTAACTTTGCAGGGGGGTTCCTAATATTCTTCGTTACGCCACTGGTTGGAATCTGCGTGCCTGTAATTCGACTCGTCTTTGAAAGGTTTTACGTAAATTTTTATCATTATATGTCTAGGATTCGAAAGTTTATTGTTCGTTCTCATTGAATATTTACAATTAAAATATCGTTATTATACGAAATAAAAATTGTTGAGCTTTACAATGTCTCTTGAATCGTATCCTCACCACATTAATACGAATTCGGGTTCGTTTCAAGGACACACTGATTTAATCTCTCAATTCTATCTATTAATTAATACCATTTTAGATTTAATGATGACTTAGCTTTTGATGACAAACTCTGTAGTCGAGATGCAATTAAATTCTATGTATGAGCAAATAACAGCGGGATCCAATCATAAAATTGGTGCGTTTTGGAATATAAGCTAACTCGGTATTCTTAGGGCGATAACTAGCTGTCTACAATTGTGGTTTAATTCATATAAGAATCATAGGCTACTTCGACATTTTTACATTTTCAAATTGTATAGATTTTAACCTTTCAAAATCCCCAAATTTTAACCCTTAGAATATTTAGAAACCCTTTAAAAACCTATTTTAAATAATCGTTGAATCTGGGCCCCCCCATCTTAATGGGAAAAATTAAAAAAAGTACTTTTTTTGCTTAGAAGTGTAAGTCTAAAAAAAAGAAAAATACTTTTATTTTAAAAATTGAGCCTTTTATTTTTTTTATTTCCTAAAAGATTAAATTTCACTATATACATTAAAATCAATTTATCTCAAAATGTAAATTTTAATGTACGATGTACCTTTTCTGAGAAACTACTGTTCACAGGTATGTAAATTTTTTTAATGAAATATTTATAATGATGTCTAATATATACTGGAATGAGCTTTTTCTAAAAAACTGAAAAATTTATTTTTTACAAATTTTATAAGTGAAAAATGGGTTAAATTTCGCAATGTTTGCTAAAATATTTCATAAGTTATTAAATTTAAAATTATCTAAAAGCTCATTTCAGTATCAGAGAGGTGTACTTTAATATCATGAAAAATTTCAAGCATGTACATATAACAGATTTTGAGAAAAGGTGCATCGAAAACAACCAATTTAACACTGTCAGTAGAGAGAGAGAGGTGTTTCCAACTCCCCTTAACAATTGTAAGAAAAGTAAACGAAAATAATAGGCATTGAATGCAGCAAACACCTTTTTTGTTCTAATCCACATTATTTTGAAACTCATTCTCTGAGCTCTAAGAGCAACAAATAAAAAAAAATTGCAGAATTATAGAGCTAGATAAAGAATTAACTTCAAAACGTTGGTATAGGAAATGAATAAAAAGACTCTGAAGAATCGCATTCAATGGTGGAAAAAGGGAAATGTAACTAACAGTCGTCGAAAGTATATTTTTCAGCAAGTACGAACACTTAGCTTTTAAACACCGGTAATTCAACTGTCCTATCTAAAGAAATAACATCAAAGTTTAAAGTGCATAGAACGATTACAATCTGTTTTTATTACAGGGTAATCAAGTCCTGTGACTCATTGATTAGACTCATGACCATTTTAAATCACAATTAAGGGAGGAAAACTTCACACCCACTTGATATACTCCTCTCTTTATCTTCCAAATTTCCATATCACGTCATATTCAAGTTTTAGAGGTCCAGTTACACGTAACGTTTCAATGATACTCATCATTATACACGACATTCGAGGAACAATTTAATACAGAATAAGGCCTAGAACTCGCTACCCACCAGTTACCAAAGTTCTGTTCTACCAAGCTCTCAAGGCCGTAGGTGAAAGATCAAATATTGAATAATTTTTTCACGAAAAAAAGGGAACTTTGTGTACAAATCTATTTTATTCTTTTAAAAGTATCACAATACATTATAAAGGGATCTGATTTATTCACTCACAAGATGGCATTTAAAGGAATGTTGATAAAAACTTTTATCGACATTTGTTCAATCTTGTGTGTAAATTTCATTTCATTATTAATTTTATAACATTTTGTCGCCACTTTTTAAAAATAAATGTTAACTGTTGAAAACAAAATGTTTAGTTATTTCATCGTAAATAATCCCATTCTAAGTACAATAAAAACAACAAAAGACAAATGTAAAGCAAAATTTTAAAACAAAACACTGCATGTAAGAATAAATACTAAGCTGAAGCAAGGAAAGTATTGTCACCATAAAAAATTCGCAAAATTTTATTTTCGATAAACGCCAAAATGTGATGGCATTCAAAACTTTTAAGTGTCTTATTTGGAACACATGAAGCAGTCTATTAGAGCCTAAATGACTTTATAACATGATACTAAAAATAATGAATATGTATAAAGTGCGAACTATGCTATAATTGAAACTTGCAATGAGGACTGTGCTGTAGGCGATTTTTTTTCATAATTACTACTCTATAGCTAATAATTACAGCAATCGTAGCCATTTAAAGAGTTATTATTCATTTCGAAATAAGTATCCATTTATACTTTCATAATCACTGTAATCGAAGTGATATATATATATTGCAGTTTAATAAACATATATTATAGAGAAATAATAGCCTCGTTCGTATCTTTGCTTAAATGTAGTTTCCAAAAATATAAATTGTATTAAATCTAGCTAAATAAAAACTATTATTAATTTGACTTTCATAATCCCTGTAAATCAAAGAAATTATTGTAATTAAATCTATAATTTTGTTCATACAGAACTTTTATCCCCAAAAAACATAAGTTACGCTAAAATTTTACCGAGTACAAGCTGTTGCGACTGAACACAGCACCTCATTTAAAAACTGGAATATTTTTATCTTATAATTTCTTCTTAGACACAATGTTTCTCTCTTATCTTGAGGGATTTTTTTTCATTTTTTAAAGTCACTTCAAAGATCAAAAATCGCAAAACTATCTGTTATAAAACCACGACATTCGTAGGATGTTGCTAAATTGCTCTTTCAATTGCAAAGCGGAGCGCTCTTCAAATGTCTCTCGGAAAAAGCCGTAAATCATACACAGTCGAGAGATAAAAGCCCAGCGCCCGAGCTGTATTCTAACAAAACTATTTCAGTGCGAACAAAAATTTTACGCGTCAAAAGAAGAAATTAAGATTTTCAAAGGGAAGCACATTTCGAAGAATGAAGCTGACCTTGGTGAGGAAAAAGCTTTCGGTTTATGTGTAATGTCTGCATTAGTTGGTGTTGGTGGGCAGAGGCGTCAGAGGTCAACTCAGGGTCGAGGTTGTTTCCTTCTTCAGAGAGAAAAATTCAACGGTAAATGGGAGATTTTACGCTTCCTAATTGAACTTTGGTGGATTGGAAACTTCAGGATGAGAAAAAAAACCGTGAAAGGTTTCAATGGTCAGATTTTACCATGTGATGTTGTAGAATAGTGGCGTAATCATAAGCGTTAAATTAATTTTTTTAGGATCTTTTAATGATTTTCTCCAGCGTTGGTCGAAGAGTAGCGTGCTAACATTGAGAAGTCCAATTTTATAAATTAATTTTAAAGTTATTTGCTGACAAAAGATTAAAAATGTGACAATTTCAATTTTTATATAAACCATCATTCAATCATTTGTATTTCAACAATTTCAGATTACTAATAATTTGATCATGATATTTAGTAATAAACGTGGTTAATTATTAGTAGTTTAATTCATCAAAGTTCAAGTACTATCAGGATTCTATTCTATAAAGCTCAATACTCACTTGGATAGAAAGACAACAAATTTAATTAATCTAAAAAATATTTTTGAAAGAAAATTAGTTATTTCCATACTATCTCCATCAGCAAAGTTTTCTGTAAGCCCGACATAATTTTTTTTTATCTTGTTCATTCATATATTTTATTACTTTATTTTATTTATTTTTTTAAAAACCGAAAAAATTAGTCGAGTAAAATTTTTAATCGTTACTAAAATACTTGCAAACTTAAACTAAGTCTTATTCAAAGGTTCAAATCGTTAATTTGGTGAAACAAAATTGTATTTCGTCGTTGTCAAACCATTTTTTGGAGATTTCGACGTTTTGACTCTTATGAGGTTAGTTTACTAACCAAAATTCCATAGAAAAAGACTCCTATGTGACTAAGCATTACACGGTGAACTGTGGTTGCTAAAAAAATATACTACATATATTGGACAGAATATTGTCAAATAAAAATCTCAAAAGTATACTTTTCGCACGTAGCAAATATTGGTTTGACGAAGACGATTTATAAGAAAAAGCACTATTTTGCTGTAGGAAAAGATTAAAAATGTGTTATTGAACAACAGCAAAAGTTTCACAAGATGTATAAAAAATCCAGAATCCATGAAAGCAATTCAATAAAAAAGAAATTTTGATAATCGTAACATTATCTCTTAGTGTATATATATACACCTTACTCCTCATTCATTTTATTAAATATTCTTGAAATTAAAAATACTCGGCAATTTCTAAGATGAAAAAAAAAGTCGTAAAAATTAGCGTATGTAATCTAAAATATCAGGGAAAACAAATAGCTTACAAACATGCGTGAATGCTAAGTTCTACGCCAGGGACTTAAAAAGCATATAAAGAAAAGAAATATGTCAAGATATGTTCAATCTTGTATATTTTTATGATCTGTTGTAGTATGTACATAGATAAATTATTTTGGGGTAGTTATTACAAAATATTCCAAAAAAAATATTTTATCATAATATTACTTCATTAAGAAACGGACCAATTCTCAGTTTTCTTGGATTAGAATATCATGAATGACTTCCTCTACTTTGAGTCAAAACCGTTGTTTTAACTTTTGTGCAAATTAATGTAATCAAAAATCAAATTTCACTTTAAATTTTTGCATAATTGATTGATATAATATTTTTTAAAAAATTTATTTTCTGTTGCTTGAATTGCATCAAGTTGTTGATTGACGGAACATCCTGTTGCCTTCAATGGATGTTCCATCAATTAACAATTTGTTGCAAATCAGACAACAGAAAATAAACACTTTAAAAAGATATCCTGATAATATAAACTAATTATGCTCTTTAATTTAAAATGAAATTTAGTTTTAATATGAAGAATCACCATTTGACTGTAAAATCCTGGTTTGTGTTGAAATGTTTCATATTAAAATTTTTAGCAACAAACTCACTCATAGGATGATTTTCAGAATTTTTAAAACATAGTGTTTATCCATTTTCTTTGATATTATATACAAATAATAATATAATATTGCACAATGATCTTAATAACTTAGCGTTACCGAATAATAAATTTTTACAATTACAACAACAAAATTATTTCTCGTCGTCAGATCGTTATAAGTGAAATCAAATCTAACATTATTTATATCTTAAATGATACTTAAGTTTCTATTTAAAACTTTCTCAGGGAAGATGTTTTTATTACGCTGACACTTTCACAGCCTCGTTTCTTTCTTCTTTTACTTAATTATAAAGTCTAGAACAAGGATCAAGTTTACGAATTCTATGGTTCAGCGGAACACTATTTTCTCATTCCCAGTTGTCACAATTTTTTTTTGTTCTTCCGTTCTCTCGTTTATTCTTTTTCAAGGTCGTCTGTGCTTTCATCTGTTTCCTTACTACACAGGCTGTTGTCTTTCAATCTTCTGAGGTTTTACGTTGAATGACCGCGTTTTAGACATTATCTACCTAGATATCAGTTTCCTGATTATTTGTAAGATTCAGAGGGTTCTAATCAGAAATCATGTTTCTCTTGGTTTTATTTTCAATAAAAAAGTAACGAAAACTTTTTTCCCAAATAATTCCATCCGTAGAGATAATGTCATGCTTTCTAACACGTAACTTAAATTTATCAATAAATTCAATCCATTAAAATAAAAACAGAGTGGCGGCGTACACAAATAGAATAATTCAATAATAAAGGATACATACTTCTAATAAAAAAATTAGGAAATAGCTGAAATTTCTTGAACGATCTTGATCGAAATTAAAATTAAGCATGCAAACTATAATAGTAAATTACAGTTAAAAAAACAAACACCCTTTTATAGTTAATCGAACTAAGTTGTAACTTAATATTTTAGTCGCCAAATCTGGAAATGGGATCTGAAATTAGTCGTCAGATGCGGGATGGGATCTGAAAATGAGAAATCGTTAATCCTGATGATCCTGATCAGGACAATGGAACAATTTTTTTTTATTATTGTATTGTCATCGGTCCTGGACAAGTGAGCAAAATTTCGAATTAATGTGACCTTTTAAAGTGGGTAACAATTGAGTTCAAAAATTCAGTTACACACAAGTGAAAGGGAAGCTTATAATAAAAAAGTGTTAAAAACTCATGTAATTCCCGATTAATGGATTCAGGAAAAGCAAGGATAGGTATTGAAAGAAGTATTTTACTTCAAATAGCTATGTATGCTATACATAAATTTTCTTCACTATTAATCTTCATTTCCAAACATTCATTATCTTGTGCTTGTAATAGAAATTTGAAATATTTTGCAATTTTCTGTATCAATTTCTCTTTTCCATTATTTATTTTGTGGAGGTACTTCAAAAATTAAAACTTACTACTGAACACATGTTTAAATTTAACTGGCATATATGATTATTTTGATTCATTTACAAGAACTGTTTACGTGACATTTGTATCGTATATTTTTGCTACTACACATTGTTCACTTTCGTTTTTAAACAAAAAAAGTTAAGGACTAACACATGGCTTTTCTTTACATGAAAAGAAACTCAGTATTTAAAACACATGACATAAAAACATTAACACCTATCTTCAATAAATTAGTTAGTAATTTGTACAATCAAACTAGAACTATACAAGGAATTAACAAGGAAGTACACCTAATATTTCTATACATAAAACTCTTATCAGTTTCTCGATTTCTTTTAAAAGGTAGAAGCTAACGTTTAAAAGTCAAGTACAAGAGTAAAAAGAAATAAAATGTCTCTTTTTTTGCAGCAAAATGAAACTATAAATTTAATGCTAATAAACAACCTTTAAGTTCCTTTTTAAATTTCCTGTGTGTTACATCCGTATTTAATTCCTCCTTAGATCGTAACCACACATACATAAATGATTTTTGTATTAGTCTCCATTCCTTAACGCTTAAAAAAAAGTAACAAAATGGGAAGGAAAGTATCGAAAATATGTTACTGATTTATCTAGAATGAAATTTTCTTTAATTAAAAGAAAACTGTACGTGTATTAACAATTATTTATATTGATTTTACTTTCAATTCAAATTCATTCGAGACAATAGAATCAATCCCAGCAGGTGACTTTATCTAAAATTTCAGTCTAACTTAAGCTTATGCACATTGAATATACTCATAATAGAGCGATAAGGACTTTTGGAGCTGATTTTTGAAAAAAGAAAACTAAGTTATATAATCTTTGTACATTTATTGGAGTTTTTTTTCATTTAATTAGTATTTAAAGTTTAAATCAATAATTAAGATAATCTTCAAAAAATCCATTCTTTGGTAAAAAGTCATAAATTGTGTGAATAATTTTAAAACTTTTTACAAGATTTGGTGTTTAATAACGAAAACGTTCCCCTTCGGTCATAATAAAAGACTAGTATCGGATTTTCATTGACAAGATTAAGTTTCGGACACTTGAACCGACTTGGAAGAGACCATACGCGATGTGACCCATGTTACAGCTTAAATAGGGTCGGGGGAGCCGCTGCTTAAAAAAAAAAAAAATTGGGACTAAAGATAATCCCAAAAGATCCCAATCGGTTTTAAGCCAGGCGAAAGAGATATATATATGGTAACTATTTGTCTAATGTCCGAATTAAAAAGGTATGTGTCTACAAGCCTAGTTTGATGTGTGACCCAACAGAATAAAATTATCACCAATAGTAGCAATACAGGGTCTTACATCGACACGAAATCCTTGATGATTCGCAGTGCCTCCATTGAGGTCATATATGTATGTCGGCACGACCTCCCAAAGAGATTCAGAACTACACTAATTCTCCCACCTCCGCTGTAAACGTGTCTTTCAATAATGTTAGATTCATGGTGTCTACTTCCCTGCTCCCTCCAGATCAGAACGTGACGAGAATGATTTTCTAAAATGAATCTATACATCTATGTACAGATTTCTCTTCATCCCTTGTACAATCGACCACTCAAATCCAATTTTATCGAGCTCTTTATAATTCAGTTTAATGGAACAACATCCTAATTAGTTGCCTTGAATACCAGCCTTCATTTTGAAAACTTCTTCGGATCGTAGTTGCCAAAATTCTTCTTCCCTTTGCAACAGAATAGGGTTCAATGAGTTAAGGTATAGGGATGTTTCTGTTTTTTTTTTTTTGTGTAGAAAAAACCGGAAAACGGACATTGAGAGTTGCTATAACACGTGGGCAACTGAAACAGACCTACTTGAAATTGAATTGTTAGATTCGAACTAATTTCAAAGTCGCTGAACGATCGTTCAAGAGGCATTAAGCAGTCTAGTTCTAACAATATGTAGTACAGCTTGTGATAGATCAATTTCCCTTCATCCGATGGCCAACCATCTTAAAGAATCAGGTAAATGTGTGCTCTATTTGACATACCAATGGTATTTTGAATCTACGAGATAGAAATCGATAAAAAAAATTTCTCAGAACCTTCGGAATTTCAAAAATACTTTTCAGGATTTTTTTTTACACAAAGTTCAGTTTTCTTTCAAAAGATAGTGTGATAGTTACAAAATTTTCAATGTTAATATGTCGTACTATCTTTAACAAAAAATTTCACTAAATTTTTGAAGAATTTTACAGCACCACGATCTGAAATACATGCTGCATCTGAATTTTTAGAGACCTGTGTATTTTATATTATGATTTGGAACTTAGACGAATGCAATCAAGAAACTTGTCATTTTGAGTATGGTTTAGCATAAGCTTTTATTTGAACACATCTTATTTAATATTTTAAAATTAAACACAACGTAAATAATAGGTGAATTTAATTTTTTAATAAGCAGATTTTCCCCAAGAAGAGTATTCAATCTCTAGTGATATCTAGCATTTAAAAGCAATACTTCGTTAAACATAATTATTCTTAAATATCGAGGGAAAAAGTTATTGGCATTGAAATATTCAGCTGTAGAATTACTAAGAGTAAAATGGAATTTTTAAAAAAATATTTTAATCAACACAATTTAGGAGTGAACAGATTTCTCAGACAGAAAAAAAATGTAGACGGAAGCATCTTCTGTATGAAAAATTTGGTTTCTTGCATAGTGGAGCCCAAGATCTTGCAAAGGATATGCAAACAACACCTCCAAATTAACTGTCATGTTGAAGCATTAGACACTGATTTGCGTATTAATTTTAAATCGTAAAAAATACCCTTTTTATAGGTAATCCAGAATTCAGATTAAATAACCTGTACGTATCATGTACTGAAATTTTTTAAAGGTATTATTTTTAAAAGTAAATTACATTCAATACAGACTGTTGAAATTAAGCATTTTTAATAACTTTGTAAATTTAAGTTTGTGACTTACACATGTCCCAGTTCATGAGCAATAGTAAAAGCCGCACTGAGTCCATTGTCTTCGACAATCGCACAGCTGCTTTCGGAGTCACACACCATTCCTGATTGAGCTAATCCTGAAAAAGAGAAACCCAGATATTTCAATAAAATTAAAAATAAACGAAACATTAACGATCTAAGTACATCTAAAAACGGTGATTGTTGAAAAAAAGATAATCTATATGGAAGCGGATATTATATATATCAAATGTTCATTAACAAACCAAAAACATCAGTTACTAAAGAAAAGTAGTGTTTATAGTAAGTAAAAAAGCTATGAATAATTTTTAAATTGTATTTGTAATTCAAAGATGATTTTAAAATATAGACGTAACGAAAAAGTATTATAATATATAAATGTTGACATAGAAGTAATCTATATAAATAAAAATGTAATGTGTGTTTGTTCAAAGCCGCTAATCTCCGAAACTACTGGACCATTTCCTCTAAAATTTTGACATAACGTTGCATTTGAATCTGGACGGGTTCTTAGATGCTTATTATTTCGTAATTCTTTCTAAATATTTTAAAATTTAATTTTTAAATGATTTTTCAGTGTTATGACGTCATATGTTCACGTTTCCCAAAGGGAAAAAATTTATATTTACACGATTTTTTCCCAAATTTTAATTCCATATTTTTAATATAGCTATGTTTACCCGGTTTGGGAATATTTATCCAATTTTTCTATTTTTTGATATTTAATTAGGTTTTTTTGGAATAAATCTTTTTTTGGGGGTTATTTTTTTTAACAACTAAAAAAAACTAACTACAAAAACCAACACAACAAAAATTTTGTTTTGTTTTTTTTGGAACATTTAGATAGTTTTAAATCGGATTTTTGTGTGTGTGTTTTTTGCTTAAAAGTTACAACTCATTTTTTTCAGTATTTTTTGCCCGGAAATTTTTTTTATTTCTTTAGAATACGAAAAAATTATTTTTTTTAAACAAGCCACAAAATTTCTTATTGAAAAGGGTTATTTCAGTTCTTATTACTGCAATTAACGGGGGGTATAGTATTTCCGTTTTCTTTTATCTTTTTTGAAAATTATTAAATTAATATGAATATTAGTAGCCCCCCCATTTTTTTTTTTTTTTCTCCCTGAAAACCCTTTTTTTAATTCAATATATAATTTTTTTTTTTTTTTTTTTATTTTTTAAGTCTTGGGTTTTTTTTGCTTGCCTTTTGCGATGTTTTAATTTGTCGAAATCAATAGTCGGGATTGTACTTAAAATAAGTTTTTCTTAAATCTTTTTGTGACATTTTTTATGTTCCTGTGAAATATGAAATAAAGATTTTCTAATAAATATTTTGTGTTTGTACGAAACTGTTTATATTGATTTAATTAAAATATTGAGTCTTATTTTATTTTTGATATCTTCTTAAGATTTATATTTTATAACTAGCTGTACCACATGTTGCTGTGGCTCAGTCTGGGGTGCTAGTTTTATTAATAAATGTAGAGTAAATTTATTTCTCTCACAATTTTTTCCCTTCACCAAAATTATGTTAATACTATAGCAAAGCGAAAATTCAGGTAAATTAAACAGTAAATGATTTTTAATGAATCAAAGTCTGGAAACAAAAAGAAATGTAATGAAAACTGAAAATAGAAAATAAAATTTTAAGCGGAAGTAGGGATGTATTTAGCTTTTAAATCCTCACACAGACACCACATGCAAAACATATTGCTCAAGATAATGGTTATTTCTTTTCCAGAGTAGTCAGACTGAGTTCTATTTTAGTTCCCAAATTTTTTTTAACTCTTTCCCTCAAAACCTTGTAGCTACTCATAACCTTCATTGTTACTCAGACCAAACATGAGCTACATAAAATTTTTTTAACTCATATCCTAGTAATGAACTGTTGAGTTTATTTTAGTGTAATAAAGTTATTTTAACGAGGGGTTCTCTAAAAAGAAGGGCACATGAAAAGTTTCAGTAGCATCTCAGAGGAAAGAACTCAAGAGTTCTATTTTCTAACACTAAGATTTGTTGTAAGAGAGAACTATGAGTTGTACAGCATCCTAAGCAAATACAAATGTTTTTTAATAGTTCGAAATTCCAAATTAAGTCCACTTTCCACAATTTTATAACATATTTTTCTTTTAATATAGTTCTCCCAAACCCACCACATATAACCTAAATTTAGAATTTAATATCCACTTTGTTAAAATTTAGAGAAATTTTAACAAAATATACCGGCTATTATTCCAACTAATAGTAACTCTGAAAAAAATATGAATTTTTTCTAAAATCTTAGTCCAGGCTCTATAGAGGTTTTCGCTATACATAGCTAAAATATTACTACAGAAGCTTTTTTTTTTCACGAAAGGAGAATGTTTTGAAAATGTTGTTCTTTCTTCCTTTTTTTTTTCCGAAAAACTTCATCTAGATAATTTGCTTCTTGTAAAAATTCTTAAAACAATTTTATGTATATTCTAATTCAACTGACAAAAAAAAATCCTTTTTTGTTTTTTTCAAAATTAAGATTCCGAACGGAATCAGACCTAACGCAATTCACTCAATTTCTCCTTAGAAGGGTCAGAAGATGATAAAAATATGGTTTATGAAAATGCGTCAAATGCATCTCGTATTCGAGATGAAGGAAAAAAATAAAGAAACTAAAAATGTGAAAGCTTAGTAAAATATATTGCTTGTATCTAAATTTTATTGAGTGAACAGATAACAAATCTGAAATGAGTAAATTAATACTGTACAGTGGTAAATTCCAATCCAGTTCAGCCGTACGTATATTTTAGGAAAAACTTCAAATTAAAAAAAAAAAAAAAGTTTAATGTGTGTCTATGTCAAATATATGTTAACAAATACACATTTTTGATAAACTATTTACCACAAAATTTAAAATCATATTCTCCAAAAAATCACTTGAACACAGAGTGCAATGAATTCTGTTTTATTCGCCAAGTTAATTGTTTCCCCATTTTGTTTTTAAATACATTTTTTTGCCATTGCTCAAAATATTTTCTTTACTATTGATCGTTCTGATGAATTAACGTAATGAAAGGCTATTTGTGATCTATAACCCGATTGAGAAGTAATTTACATTTTTATTGTGAATGAAACCACAATTCGACCTTTGTAGATTACCATTATATAGAACGTTTGACCATTTCCAATCAATCAGATAAATAGAATAAGCGTACAATCATAAAAGTCATGATTTCCTATAGAACATGCCAATTGTGTTTACCATTTTAACCCATGCCCAGCATTATTTACGATCAAAATCCGAATATTTGCGGTAATTACACAGATGCATTTAGGCTTAACAAAGGTAAATAAAATGCTCAAAATAACAGATGTAAAATTAGATAAAGGAAATCGTAATTGAAAAAAGCGAAAAACAACGTTTTAGCTAATTCCAGACTAAGTAAACCACAAGGTTTTAAAAGTCACGCTTTCTTCTAAAGAATCAATTATTAAAAAGGTAACTTTTACGGTGAAAATACACACAAGGACGACCAAAAATACCAATTCGTGATACTGGGAACATTGATTTGTAGTTTTATTCTGCAGTGAAACGTTTAAAAGTAATTTGAGAAAGAAATATAGGAAAGAAAGAATGAAAAAAACGGATATCATTGCATTTCAATTTAACTGAAATAAATTATGTCAGATATTTATTTCATGACAGTTGTGACCTCAAATATAATAATATAGTCAGGATTTCCCATTTTGGTTTTCATATATCCAACACGCGATTTCTCGATAAACTTAATAAGATGTTTAAATATAGTTGATTGATATTAGTCGGAAATTATAAAAAAAATGAATGATTACCTAAATAAAAGATCTGAATTTGGAGGTTGTTAATGCACAAGGCATTAAAAAAGTAGGAAAATAGTTTCGGAGAAATACTTTCAATTTCTTTTATTCTAGGGAGATCAACAATAAATAATAATTACACCTGTGATACTGTGTTCAATGTAGTAAATGTACATACGTTTTTGAAAACTTTTAATGCATTCATATTTTAATCATTGAAAGAAATCTTGCTCAAAACGAAAAATTCAAATTTAGCTAGCATTCACACATTTACTAATAAATGGTACCTCTGATGGCCACTTTGGCAATTTGCTCGTATTTTTACGTTTTTGAATAAATCTTTGAAGAATTTGTAATAATTAAAAATATACTTAATCAGCCTCTGTATTTAAATTTTTAAGAATTCCTATGAGATATTTTACGCTTTAAACTCTCTTAAGAACTTAATGCATATGTATGTTTCTTACAGATATTGGTTTTGAGTTTTCTATTTTTGATAAATGGCAATATAAAATAGCATCATAGAAATGTCGCAGAGTGGGCGCTTTTTTGTGACTAATTCTACTTATAAATATTGTAACTTCCGTTATTATACATGGTTGGTTCTCGCATAATGAAATCCTCAGTAGATACTGGGCGGTATGTAATACCTTATACAGTATCGTACAATAGTAGTAGTGTGGGCACTTTTTTGTGACTAATTCTACTTAAATATTGTAACTCCCGTTATTATACAAGCGATGGGTATCATGCAATTAAATCCTCAGTAGATATTGGGCGTTATCTAAATTAAATTTAAAGAATGAAATAGCCAGTTTAACCGTAGACTCATGTTTTTGGGAAGGTCCAAAATTACAAAGTCCTTCACAACCAATATCACCCTGAACCGAAGTGTCCGAGACAAAAGAAACAGAATGTCTACTTAGATAATATGTTTCAGAGAATTGGTTTTTGTTTCTATTATGCAATGGATAAATATCTCAAGAAGGCGACTTAACAGTCAGACAATATAATGAATCAACTTTATAAATCAGATTGTTATTAAAGAAAGCTAATAAAGACAGGAATTACATTCATCCAATGAAATATAGAAAAAACAACCGAATTTATTTAAACTGTTTCAAATCAATAAATAATTAATTTCATAATATTGCTTTCGGAAATTCTATTTTTATAAGTGCAAAAATTGAGAAAAACATTGACCGCTTCATGTTCGATGTAACTTTTAAGAACAGCATTCGCCAGGGTAAATAAATAGACAATATAAGTTGGCAGCCAGACACTTTATGTGTCTGACATACGAAACAGTCTGAATCCCTGCTCTTTTAATAACAAGCGTGAAATTTATCTTAAAATTAATCCTTTAGCTAATAAAATTTTTTCGGTATATATAAGATAAATGACCGCTACACAATTGCAAATACTTTTAATGCTATCAATAGTCTGAACCATTGAAAATAAACAGATTTTTTAAAAATACAAACATGTCCTTCACAATAAAATGTTTTGCTTCAGCGTTCAATTCAACAAATAGAATTATATCAAGTTGGCTGTAGCTCTCATTTGAAAAAGTTTCTTATTTAGATATTTACTCATTTATCATTAAAAGCAGCTATATGTGATGAAGCAGGTAATTTCTGGAATACTTAATTACATATAAAGCAAGCAAATTTTGGCTTTGCTTTGTTTTTTACCCTACGTTATTTTTTTTCCAAAAGAAAATCTATCGAAATCTGAAAGTGAAGATATAAATTATCAAAACTGAAATAAACTGCATAATTTTGCAATTCGAGAATATTTTTCAGTTTAATTTAAAAAAATAAGAGAAGGACAGCTTGTTATGAAAAAGTGAAAAAAAAATTATTAGAAAATCTTAAAAATTACACTTGATTTCTTTCACTGATTAATTTAAACTTCAATATATTCAATAGCCAACTAATTCTGAAAACACCTTAATAAATTTTAAAATTGCGTTTTAAAATAATTAAAAATGAGCTAAGCGTTTCATGCATGATCAATTTTTGCATCTTATTAAAACGAAATTAACCAAATCACCCAAAAGAACTTGTGAATATTTGAAGAATGCCAATTATGAATATATTAAGAGTCTTACATGTTAAATAGCCATATAAGTCAAAAGATGAGTGAGTGAGTGAGCGAATATTAACATCGTACTATTCAGCTTCACGAGGGCTTTTGGCGACGGACCACGTAATTTTGAACCGTAGTCAAGTGACGTGGACGACACCTGAGCTGACACCCCCCTCTCCTAACTACCACACCATACCAACGGGAGGACGCTTCAGCTCTGGACAGATTTAACGTGCATCGCTACCCTACACGGCGGGTCTTTAGTGGTACTGGGCTCGAACTCACGACATGCCTGCCATGATCCGATACCCTTACCACTGGGCTACAGCAGCCCTAGAAGTCAAAAGATATCAAAGTCAAATGTATTGGACAAATAATATAACATACAATAATTGGGGAAAAAACTGCCCCATCCGACTTCCAGAATAATAAAAACATTTTGTGTAGCTGCCTTGGCTGGTAATAACTACTGTGACGTATCTCGACATTGAAAGAAAACGGTTAGAGTGTGTTCTTAAAGTGAGAAATCGATGCTGCTTCCAGAAGTTGTCAAATTTCATTTGTCGTAGCTATGGTGAAATATGTGAGGTCGGTCACTTACCTATCATCTATCACATGTTTTCGATGAGCGATATACCAGATGGACGGTCGGATTAAGGCTGCAGTAAACAGGGGGAATTTTTCCAAAGGGGGGGGTTTTTGTCCTGTTGATACCTGGTGAGCTTTGTAGGTAAAGGACAACGGAATCCAAAACTACAAAGACGAGCTGGGAAATGTACTGGTTATGTATTTTGGGATAATAACCCTTAACTAATACTAACATGTTAAGGTCACATCCAAGTATAACTATTACGATTACGGCACAATTTGTCCAATATAATCAAAATTCTATTTAAAGAATTCCACAGAGAAAGAAAAAAAAACCAGATTGCGTTAGTAACACACTCTAAACAATTATTTCATAAGCAATTGAGACGTTTTGACTAACATAACGCTGTATTATATATATTACATTTATCTATGGAACATATTGGTACCTGGATAAAAAACAAAGCGATATATAAGAAAATTGTTCAGTTTGGAATAGTTTCAGTAATGAATACTTTTAGTAATAAGTTAAAGGTTATAAAAAAGCAAAATAAAAGTTACTGAAATGCAGAGCAGGAACAGAAAGCAGAAACTCGACAGGCTGATTTGTGATACTCTTCCGTCATTTTCACGTTATTTACGCACACTTGAAAGAATACATTATTTACGATTCCCCAAGCCCCTTAAATTAATCAAATATAGACATATATTGCAGGTGATTAAACTTCTTGGAGATATTGACGTGTCACTCAATTTGTTACATGAATCATGCCAACATGTTTCTTGAAGACGGCGGAATTGACCGATATGGAATAGACGTCAGAGTTATCTCTGCACTGCTTCTTTTCGAGAAGCATGTTATTGAATCACTAAATGTTTACTCCCCAACCAAATACTGGAAATTGTAATTTAGTTATTATATTAATATGAACTTTCCATAAAATCCCTATTTCATGAAAGGATAATTGAATCATGTTATATGTTTCGAAATTTAAAAAAAAATGAGGTTTTGTTAAATTTAAGGTGAAACAGATCCCATTATTTTATACGGTGTTCTTGAGCTGAACACCTTCTGTGACTGCTCGGGTCACAATTATATTTCGTATCAGATATACTATTCTTTTAAATTCTATGAACATGCGATATTTTAAAAAGCGGAATTAAAAACGATAAAGAGAAAACCGAACAAAGAGGACCAACGCGCGCGCGAATAGGCTTGAAAAAAATAAACGGTTCAAGTATTTGTAACATTATTTACTAGAATTCGATTTTATTTGAATTTAAGTCGCACCATAAAGCAACACGAGAGCTATTGACGACGGACTTCGTACTTTATAATCCCGGTGAAGTGGCAACACCTGAGCTGGCACTGCCTTGTCCAAAATTCTACAACACGCTTACGGGAGGACTTTGAAACTCGATAGGTTCAACGTGAATCAGTTCCACAACACGGCGTATTGTCAGTGATACAAGGCTTTGAACCCGCGATTTAATAACACCGACCACAAGTTCACGGTCTTGGACCCATTGGCTACCGTGGCACATAATTGCCAGAAAACAAAAGCTTTCTTTTGTCATTTTAAAAGATATTAATATTCTATATTCTTCAATGATAAATTTTTTATGAATATCTTAAGAAAAATGATCATTTCCGCCATTAAAAGAAATTAAAAATTTGGAAATCAATTGTAAAGAAATAAATATATGTGTCTGTAACATTGACATAAATATTGTTCGATGAAGGAAGAAGAAAGGGGACTATTTATATTGAAAGATAATATATTCTTTCTTTTTCCAAGAATTTAATCAAAATACTATTTCCCTATGCAAGATTTTCTAGAAAAAAAGAACTTTCTTTGAACCCTATTAATGCGATTGGTACTGTATTTAATTAAAATGCGAGTTTTAAGGCATAAACATTTATTAATACTGCTTTGTGCAGTGTCTCCCTTGCAAGAGAATGTACAAGTGTGGGTGACGATCGCAGCGCCACAACAAACCCTTTTAATATTTTTTTATCTGATTTCAAAAAAGTTTTGTAACAAAAATAACAAAATTATTTTATTTGAACCTTAAAAACTATTTCATAGTAGTTTTCATGAACAAAAAAAATTAGTCGGCAATTTATACCTGCATTATTTAAGCAAAAAAGAATTTTTTTTCTTTTTACAGTTGAGACTGTAAAAACAGAGCTAAATGAAAGATTGAGGCTTAATGCCAAGTATTATTTTCAGCTTCTGTTATTTATATATGCTTAAAAATATTGGTTAGTTTTAGTGTTTAAAAGCGTTGTAAGTTAAAGGAAGTCTGACAAATCTCTACCAGGAATACAGAACTAAGAGAGGAAGGAATAAAAAGAGTAAATTTAAAAAAAATATCCTGTTTGCAGTATAAACCATATTATGTTGAGAATACTACACAGAACTGTTATACCACAGCTTATAGGAAATCAAACTTTATAAATACATAAGAAAACGTACACACACACATTTCTGAATTAAATCTTTTTCCTATGCGTAAGGAATTATTTTATCGCGAGAGGATTTGGATAAAAACGAACAGGAAAGCGGAAGTGATGTATTCATTAACGGAAATAAGTCATGCCTAAGAGAGACAGGTAATTAAGAACACCGCACGAACGGCGCCTATCTATTAGTTTTAACCTTTGACCTGGACGATGGTAGATGGTGTATTAAGAGAAATTGATACTAATACAACAAATTTATTAGCTTTACATCACGATGCAGAAGCCACACCTCAGAACGTGTTAAAATTCTTCTTTTCCCCTTTAAAGTGCAAAATTACACAAATTTAACACTTTTTTTCAAGGTTCTAATATTTACTACCTCTAGTTCGAAATGAACTCTTGATATATTCCTTTTTAATTTAATAAAATTAAACCAAAAAGAGTAATTTTATTAATGCTAAGTGTTCTTTTTTAACATAAGGATTTTATTAAAATGAGTCTGAGTGTGAAAACAAAGAATTAAACTTTAAATTTACTATGAACTAGTCGGAAACTTTTTTTCTATATTTCCCGCAGCCTCCTTTCCTCTTCTTAGTCAATGATCAGATTCAGAAAATTTGTCAAATATTAATATTTGGACTTGCATAAACTTACATTTAATGTAAACGAGGAGAAATTTAAATGAAAAACTACAGTTACGACAAATAGATTATTTTTAAATACACCCACACAGCCATATTGTAAATCAGACTTTTTACTTGTTCATTACGAGGCACAGTAAGGGGGAAAAAAGTAATGATATTGAACCTAATATCTTTCAATTAAAGTCATAAATCAAAAGGGACAGTTCACACGAAGGCTCTGCATGTCCGAGTACTACGCGTTTTGCAACCACATCCTAAGAATAAAGTGAGATTTGGAACAAGTCAATTGGATTGAATGTGTTTATTAATGTCTCACTTTAAATCACCAAGAAGGTTACTGACAACGGAACTGGCAATTTTGAGCTTTGTTCAAGTGAAGAGGTCTGCACCTGACCTGGTACCCCACTCTCCAAAATTCACATCATGCCAACTTGTACAGACTTTGAACTTCAATTGATTCAATGTGCATCAGCTCTTCTGTACGGCGGATCTTCAGTAGCACCAGAAATCGAAGTTCGAACTCACGACTCGATATAAATAATTTCACCCACGATTTCGCAACACCATATCAATTGGATAGTCTTAAATTGGAACAAAGTCTTTACGGAAGAGTCCGAGTTTCCCTGGAATTCGAAGTTAAGCATTTAAGGGTTTGACGGGAAAAAAAGCACAGACGTAATCAGGATAAGAATATCATCGAAACATCACTTATCCAGAGGTGGTCGTGTTATGTTCTGAAATTCCAGTTCACACTGGGATATTTCACCGGTTTGCACATCTTCAAATATTCCTATAAAGGTTGTGCAATATTGGGAGAAGTTCTAGAGCCCATTGTGGGTTTCTATGCTGTGCAGTAGTTGGCTTGGATTATTTCTTAATTATAATGATTGAAAATATTTGGAGGATAAAGGTATTCCTCGTACGGAGTAGGCGACGTATTTTCCTCCGACCTTGGTTCTGTTCAAAATCTTTGGGGTGCTTTCGAGCGAGTAGTCTCCTCCAAGCAGTTTCAGAGTTCTAAAAGTGTCGTATTGTAGTATTGAACATTGTTCTGCCATCTGTGATAGCCTATAGGTTCAATGATGGCGTGAGTTGCTGTAAAGTTTGGGTAAAAGTCCAGGGTGATCACATATTTTATTATATATATAAAATAAGCTATTATCATTTATATGCTTTAAGCATCATTTTATTAGTGACTTAAATGTGACGTCGTCATATTACTAATGAAAAGTAATTTTTTCAATAATGTACATAATACTTGTTTTCTTAAGCGCATAAACAGATTTGTTGCCTTCCTATGCCCAATTTTGTGTTTATCAAAGAGGATTGCTCTTCATTTTTTGTTGATATTACTTAAGCTTTTGGTAATCAGTGTAAAAATTTTCATAAGAATTGAAATGTAAGGCAAACAATTGAAATAAAAATATTCCAAGAGTTCACAAGATTGAGAACTGCAAAATTTAATTAAAACTTCAATCGGAATTCCATAGAAAATTCCTAAAAATATTATAACATTTTCAATTTCATTTCTTGTTACATAATTTATTAACCAATATAAGTAAATCCAACTCAACTTATAAATGTTTTATGAAATTTTTTTTTTTTTTGCACAAACAAAGGCCTTGTTGACAAGGAAAATAACCCTCTAATTCAGTCAGCCATTCATTACAATTATATTTAAACTCACTGTAACAGAAAATTTTAATCAAAATATCTTTTGTATAGATTAACTGTAATTGAACTATAAAAAATAAAATTGATATTAACTATATGAGCCGAAAAGTGTTTGTTCAAATCACACCGTAGTTTAAAATGGTTAATTTAAAAAATCAGATAAATTAAGTGACAGAAACCACAATTACGTGTATAAGAAAACTTTAAGAAAGCAACTATTCGTGGACAACCTAATGAAAAAACTACTGTATTTGATTTGACAGAATGAAAACTGGTTTAGCTTTGGTATTATTTTGCAATAACACGCGACTAGTTCTGTTAATTTTCACGTCAGTTTGCTTACTTCAGGTTTGTTTTGGCTAGCTGAACAAACAGTGAAGAATCAATCAATCAATACAGGTGAAATAACATAGAATAAGTGAACAATTCTGTCAAAATACTTATTTTGGATGTAAAGCCGTTTATCATGCAAATAAAATATAACTATTTTCTTATTGACTAAGCTAATTATCAGTACATGAGGGAATGAGGATTAAAAATACTGGTTAAAGACACACCGAGTAAAGGAGATGATGCACGTTAAATCTGTCGAGGCTCGAAGTCCTCATATTAGTATGCTATGGAAGTTTGGAGGTTGAGATGGTTAACTTAGGTACCGACCTCGTCAATTCATGAAGGTTGAAAGTTGAGAGGACCGTTGCCAATACTCCTCCAGTTGCATCGTAATGCGACTTTAACACTCAATCGACAGCAGGGTATACACACCGTAAGTCTGAATTTGTAACAAACTTTATTCTGTATCAATTGTGCTTTTCATTATATTTAGCTTCGTAATGAAGCAAGTCTAAAAGATGTCCAAAAGACCAGTACAGAGTTTTTATTTTCTAGCATTTATATTTACACTCCATGACCTGTACATTTAAATATTGCGAATTAAAAACCGGTATTTTAATAAAAACTAACAGCAAAACTAATGCTATTACTTTTCATACCACTTAAGCGTGACTTTTCCGGTATATTTAAAATACAATAAAAAATTAATGCATTAATAAAATTTTATTTAATATAACAATAAATTTAATATTTTCCAAAATTAAATTCATTTAAATTTCATTAAAAATTAAATTCCTTTTCGCCAAATAATAAATATTTATTAGGCGACCTTTACATTATAAGAAATTGATTATAACTCAAATCAATTACTTAAAAAATGATTTGATAAAATGTAATAAGTACAGTCAGGTGGTTTTTCACTTTAAATAAATAAGAGTTCCAAATACTAATGTCTACAGAATAAAAAGTACAAATGTTTACTTCCTAAATGGGAAGAGTTCAGAGAATAATCGTAAGCTTTCTTATCAAGATTCATCTTTCCTGTCACTGATACATTTGTATTTTACTGCGGAAGGTTTCCTCAGCCTATTTAGATATTTTCCTCAGTTATATAACTTGTTATATAAATGAGTTATATAACAATTATATTTGACTCCCAATGCAATATTATTAATTCTATTGATGTAAAGATTATAACATTGCGCATTACGAATTCAGCTCGATTTTGAAGAAATACATATTTTCGCGTTCTGGAACTCAGTTACACAAGGTTACGGTTTACTATACTTTTACTTAGTGTTATTCTGCCTTTTTTTGAAATTCTGGGCGAAAATAAAAAATATAAATCAGTCACTTCAAAATAAATAAAAACGAGTAATTGAACAGCAGCATGGAAGAAAAAAAGAAAAGAACCTAATATTTCCTAGCACCAATTTCTGCTTTGAAAAACTTTCAACTATTTTGCTTTCTGTGAACACGGTATAGTACATCCTTTTTTTCATTTGACACATACTAAAAGAGGCTTTCATTATTTAATTTACAAATTTCTTTTAAAAACTAATGGTATCACAATAAAAATGTGCAATTAGTAATTAAGAACTAAATATACAATGCATTATATATACCAGGGGTGTCGAACCTTTATGGATAAACGAGCTATTTTTTCTAAAGAAATATTTAATGAGGCATAGACGTGCTTTCAAATAATTTTGACTTGTGATTATTCGGAAAATAATAAAGCTAAATACTAACACACACAACTCAACTCTTTACTTACTTACGACTTACTTTACTTACACTTTGCACTATATAGTAGTAAATGTTTTAGTAAAACTTGTAATTCCAATTAAAGTAACAATAGTGTGACTTCTGTTGTTACAGATTAGATGACAAATAACTTGTATTAGGAATGTAAGATGCTACTTTTGCTAGAATGCCTGCTGAATTGGTGTCATTGGCCACACGGTTTCTAAGGGAGTTTTTAATGTTATTCATCTCTGAAAATAATGACTTACAAACATAGGTAGAGGAGAATATGGTTAAAAGGGCATAAACCAGCTTCGTCAAATAGTTAAATGGGTCTAGAATTAAAACCCCGCCACCGATCACTCGCGTTTGTTCATAATACTTCACAATGAACTTTCTTATTTTGAATCAGTGGAGTGCCCAAAATATCGTGTCGCGTGCCATTTGTTCTCCATCCCTGATATATACCATAGACTCCCTCATATAAAAAGGGGACACGCACGCACACCCATTAAATTTTTCATTCTTACTGCTGAAAACTATTTTTAAAACTTATTAAATAATAAAAAGAGGACTTTTCTATAGGAAAAACTATTAATACTTCCGGGTAAAAGATTTTTTCATATTTCAATTCACATTTTTATGAGAAATAGAATTAAAAACTAACCAAGAGTATCACAGGCTCCGGGAAATCTGCACAAGTCTTCCCTGATAAATAAAAAGAAAAAAATATTTTATTAATATTTTCTTGTTGATAAAAAATGGATTTCTGTCTAGTTAAGAAAAATTTTATTGCTCATTAAAAAAATTACATATATTTGGTTGAAAATGTATTAAACAAAATTTTGTCTTGTTAACATTTAGTAGACTTTTTACAAAGAGTAATTAAAATTACATTAGTGCAATTAGTTGTTTAAATTACCTAGTGATTAAAATGGCAGTGTCATAATGCTTTGGATCCCTATCGTCGATGCTGTTGTGCTTGTGTTGCCAACGACAAAACTTCCGAAGAGTGATAGGAGCAATATGGTGAATGATTTCCCTGTCCTGAAAATAAAAGAAATATAAAAATGAACATAAAATAATGTAAAATACGTTTAATGCTCATGTTTTAGATTCGACTATTCTTGAAATCCGATTTATAATTAATTATTAGCCTAACATAATAATAAACAGCACACAATCTAGTTTATTACATGGTTTTAATTTCTTTTTCAGGATCGAAATTTTCTTCTGTTATGTTTTCCGTATTAGATGCAAACTAACTTTTAGACCAAGGTTTCTGAAAGAGTAGGCTTTGAATTTGGTAGAAGCAAAAATTTAATATTTATAGTTAAAGATAATTTTGAAACCGAATTTAGCTCCTAAAAGTTATAATCATTTGAAGTTAAGAAATTAAATTTCAAGAACATTTCGATTGAATTTCGATTACGAGAAAGAAAATTCAAGCTTTTAAAAGTATTACCAGTTGGAATATTTAAGATCAGTAATTCATATCATTATATGTCAAAGAAAAATTTGTGGAGTTATCAAGCGACGGATTAAATTTTTTCCAAAAAATAAATATAAATGAAACAAATAAGTTTTTTAAAAATGTTAAATGAGTTTTGAATTGTATTTAAATGAGTTTTGGATAGATTGATTTCTTCTACATTTTCTGAAGTAGTCTTAACCAGGCTTCTACCACTTTGTGCTAAGTTTCTACATGAAGCAATATTTTCAACATTATCTTTCATACACACAATATTTAAAATTAACCATATACCTAAAAGATATAAATACCTGTCTCTTTCAGTATTATATAAATATTTACCTAACTCTCTTTCTGCAGAATTAAATATGTAGATCATATACGTATAAAAGACGAAAAAAAAGCAGGTTTTTAAAATATTTATTTTATTATATTAGCTAGCAATTGAAGTCTGAAATTGAAATATCCGTTGCTAACCACAATTGGCTAAAATTGACCCGGTGACCAGTTAATCGTATTGGGTACACTTTTCCTGCTTCAGTGAATTTATTTGAGATTTTTGCTTTTGGAATGAAAGTCATTAAGGCTGTTTTCGCCATATGTACAAGAGCGTGACCTTAGCCCGGAGCACATTTTTAGACAGAAAAAAGGCTTCAATTTTTATAAAAATTTGTGACATTGTAACTCATACATTTGTTTATAGTATAGTGTTTTTAAAAATTCAGAATATTTCATAAATAATTAGTTTTTTCCATTTAACATGTAAAGGGATAGCTTATTTAGCATTATAGTATAGGAGAAAAAAATGCGAAACACATATTATAAAAGAAAAAAATGCGAAACTCATTTTATAAAAGAAAAAAATGTGTCACAACTCGTATAAAAATGAGTAGTATGATAAAATAAGCGATTCTATAAAGGATAGTGAAGCCAGAATATAATATTAATGCTTGAGTACTTTTATATATTAAAAAATATTCATCATTTGAGTCCTATTCTTTAATATTAGCCGAAAACAGCATTAACGTTTTTCTTTCCTGGAGAAGCGCATGCCTGGTCTTTACACTTCATGTTGGGAAAGGGCACACACACACACACAACTCGTTTCTCTATTTTTTTCAATTTTTTCCCTTGTCGAGTAAAGTTATATAATTTTTAATGGTTATATGCGTCTTTCTTCGACTTTTTTGACAAGATGTTTTATGCTAAATATTTTTAAGCCAAAATTCACTTAAAAAAAATCTAAGTGCTAGTCTGATATGACGGGGCAAGGCGCCAAGCACTGCTTTTCGCGAAAAATGAATCACGCCAAGTAGCGCTTGTTGTCGCTGGAATGATATCTGAGATGGCGGCCTAGCGGTATCAAATCATCAGGAAGATAATTTTAAAGAATTGTTTAGAAATACAATAAAATATATTTCAAAAGAAGAATATAAAAAGAGATTGAGAATAACCAAGATCAATCAGTAAATAACGAATAACAATATAATATAATAAAAAGTAATATGTACTAATAATATATTATGCAGTATATCTTATAATTTAATAGCAATTATATGTAATATTCATATAGTATGATTTAATAATAATTATTATATATGATAATAATCGTATAATTTAATAGTAATTATAAAAAAGAATAATCATCGTATTGTAATATTATAAAAATTATACATAGGAATACTCATATAACGTAAAATTATAAATAAATAACATAATTATAAATGAATAACAAAATAATAATTATAAATAAAGAACATAATTATAAATAGATGACATATTTATAAATAAATATGATAAAAATCAATTATAAATAACGAATATTATGATTACATATAATAATAATTGTATTCTTATATTATTAATAAATTAATTTCATAACATATTTTACATTTATAATGAATATCAATTAAAAAGTACTGCAAACTTGCAATATTCCAAAAACTGCAAAAATATCAAGGTAACCATATTGTAATGTTATCGCCCAACTTGGCGAACATAAACAACAACTTAGCTCGTGCCCCGTGATATCAAACTTGTTTCAAAACCTGAAAGAGCATAATGGAAGTTTGCGAAAGATACGATGAATTCCTAGATGATTTTTTTTTCTTTTCCAACATGCAAGATCTGATATACAGTTTGGGTAATCCCTAACTAGCCCTAAAAAGCATCAATGGCTTAGAACAATTGAATAACAATTCAATACAATTGTAAAAACATTGATGTAAGTATGAATATGAAATCAGAATTATGGTAAAAAAAATATCAACCGAAAATGACATTTTAATTTAAAACACTTCGTCACTTAATGTAGCAATTTAATT
This sequence comes from Trichonephila inaurata madagascariensis, assembly GCA_019973955.1. Taxonomy (NCBI): domain Eukaryota; kingdom Metazoa; phylum Arthropoda; class Arachnida; order Araneae; family Nephilidae; genus Trichonephila; species Trichonephila inaurata. Next base: position 288,856 of record BMAV01013625.1, on the reverse strand, counting down.
AAAAAAAAATGCTTAAAAATATGTAACTGGCAGACGAATAACATATTTACACATTAGTAACCCAAATATGTGTGTGTGTGATTCTACTATCTTAATTTATAATACAGTAATACCTCGCGACTTACGCTACTCCGACTTACGTGAACTCGGAGTTACGCGATTTTCAAATCTCGTCGATTCATCTTTTATTTGAGAGAAAAAAATTGGTTAAGTTGATGAAATTGGTAATACGATTGAAGAAGTTGTCGATTTTGCCTGGCGTGTAAAGTTAGAAGTGGAAAGTGATCATATGACTTTCCAAAACTGTTGAATTCCCACTATCAGGAGCTTACAATTGATGAGATCATAGAAATGCAAGAGCAAAACATTGAAGAACATGAATCCTAAGAGCCAGTTCAATCGGAAGATCGAATAACAGGAATTTGAAAGAAAACCTCAATTTAATTGAAAAAGGGTTACAAATTTTAGAAAATTAGACTCCAACGGTGTGCGTATTTTTTCAACAAATTAATGAATAAAAAAATAATTAGTATGCCACAGGGTAATTTTGTGGGAAGAAAAAAAATCTTTGGGCTAGCAGACTACTTTGTTAGATTTTATGAAACCTACGTCAAAATAACTTCAGTTTGCGATTTTGTATTTGTGTTGACTAAGATTTTATTAAACATTTCTTTTCTAAATTATTATTTTCTTTCGTCGTCGACCCCAACTAAAAATAATTTATATGTATTTATATGCGAAATTGTACCCCAGGTTACGCAAATTCGAATTACGCAGTAATCACTCAATCCCACCTATCGCGTAAGTTCAAGGTATTACTGTGTGTGTATATACATACATTTAAAATATACACTGTTCTTTAACGTCACACTTAATTCTGAATTAATATTAAGAAATATATCTCAATGTTAAATCTCTTTCTTGATTATTTTCATACAATTTTCTGTCTAAAATTTAATGCCCAATTTTTGTTATACATTCTAATTAGGTCCATCGAATTTTTTTATTTTTTCTATAAAAGCCCTTCCTAAATTAGTTCTTATAAGACACTGAAAAAAAATCTTTGAAATAAGATACTATTACGTAGCTAATATGCTAAACAAAAACAAGTATATACTTGTTTTTATCGAAACATACTTTGATTTCTATTATGAATTTGAACTACTTACTGGTAACAATAATAAAGCTATGGACTTGCAAATATTTGTTCCGTCTAAAAATAAATAATATTCTTTTCAGACATAAAATTTAAAATTAGTCTAGAATTTACTTTACGTTATAATAGCGTTATTCTGAGTTTATCACTCACTCACAGAAGTGAAGAAAAGGGAAAGTTTATTCTCTCCAGAGTACTTGGAGATAACCCAGATTTAATTTCGATGTAAAAGAAAAGAACCTACTTGTGCGGTGATCGTAAAAGTTGAATAAGTTGTAACAATGAAAGAGCTGTGATAGAAAAGAGGTAAGATAAAGAAAAGCTATATAAAATTATACGAACAGCTGTTTCATTGAGAACGACGATATCTACGACAGCAATGTTGATGTGATTTCCTATGCTGGGGTCTTTGTATATAAGAGCAACCTGAAAGTAAAAAGGAATAACAAGTCAATATTTTGTAAAAAAAAAAAAGCACGGAAATATACATGCGCAATTCAAATAAATAATTATCCCTTTTAGAAAATTAAGTATAATTTGAGTTAAGTTTAATCCATTATCAGCAATTTTTAAAAAGATTTATACATCAAATTAATTAGGTTTTTATGTGTTTTGCTTTTGGGCCTTCACAATATAAAAACCGGTTTTTTTAATATTCTGTTATTGCTAGTACGAACACACTGTGCTTCTAGGTTTATAATTCCCAATTTATTATAATCCTTAGAATATCATGAAATTTAATATCAAAAACCATAATGAAAACAAATCCCCCCCTCGCAAAAAAAAGGTATCACTATAAGTACAATCTGTAAATTTTAACATAACTAGAAAACTCGCTAACATTGACTACGAGTTTAACATTCAATGTTCGTTGAAATTCACACACTCACGCGTTTTGGTTGCGCTTCCCTCTTTCATACATAAGGAATTCTCTTTAAATATGTGTTGATAAACCCCATGTCTGATATATTTCTAAATTTATGATAAACTAGTTTGGATTTCAAATGTATAAAGATATCCGGTATTTTAAGGAAGTAATTCTAAAAGGAATTTTATGTTTAATCAATTATTGAAACTGAAATAATGCAAAGAGTATTCAAAATTAAAAACATTTGAGAAACCGAAACAAAACTGCTCGTATTTGAATAGATTTGTTTCGCTTTCGTTTTTTTAAGTTAAATTATCTCGGACACGATGCCATAAGCGTTTCGCAGAGTAAGACTGTTAAAACTAAAATAATAAAAATGTTCTATTTATTTGACATAGCGTATTAATTCATTATCGACTTGGAATTCAAATAATTTATGCACAAATTCGGAACTTTTTCTCGTATTTACGATGCTAGTTGAGATTGTGATTATTTACCAACCTATGACTCAACAGTAACAAAAAAGTCAGCCACAAATTCACGATCATGATCGATTTACATTAAACTAACTTCCTTAATTGAATTTATGTAACCAGACTCTCTCTCTCTCTTTTGACGTCAGTTTTAATTGCTTAGTATATACTTTTATCAACAAAAGCCGTTATTTGTATTTTTGAAGCATACTCGTTTTTTTTTCTATTTTTACATATTTTATAAACATATTGTGTTGTGATTAAATGTGTACATATTGAGAAAGGAAATGAAATGCACATGGCTTTGAGTGTATCGTCAAATTCGTTAACTGGTCGGCAAAAGACAATAGTTTTCCGTCATTGTATTTGAAGTGGAACACTTATAATGCTGAATAGTCAGATATTGTTTTCCTGTTTATATAACAGATTCTCAAACAATGAATGATACCATTTAATATTATTGCACACAAGTGAATATCCGAAAGCGTTGATACCGGAATAGCAAATGAATAAAACTTCCACATTTAAAAAATGACATTTAAAATGTGGAATAAATACTTAGACTTGTTTATTTTTCACGCGTAATGGAGAATACAAACACATTTGACAGGTAAAATGGTAAATTATTTTCGTTTTGTTTTTCAAAGCACTGTCTTAGTTGTATCCAAATCAATGGTTAATCTGAAATACTTTTAAAATTTTCTATGCTGCTGTTCTTGTTACACATACTCAAAACTCATACTTAATATTTAACACAATTTAATACATAACGAAAATGAGAAAAAGAAAATTTTAATACGTGTGATTGTTTTAGCAGAAATAATTTGTAAAGAATCAGAAAAATTTATTTTAACTCTTTATAATACAAAGCGTACCGAGAAACATTTTTACAATGGTTGGTGTATAATTGTAGCTGAAACTTAACAATTATGTTATGTTATAAGACAATGACTTAAGTTCTGTTGGATATTTTAACAAAAAATTTAGTTTTTTCTCAAGGCCTTATTATAGGAAAGTAAAGTACTCTCAACAGAATTATTTTTTTCTGTTTATATACAAAACCTTTATGGTCGTTGTTTTCTTAAATGTCTAGAGAGTTTCTAAAACTATTGAATAAAAGAGATTAATTTTTGTAAACCTCGAAAGGATTTTGATATCCTCTTTATAGTTTAATTTTTTAAAAAATTTTAAGAAATATCTTAACATACAAAGAAAGCTGTTTCGGAGAATTTTACTTTGTTCAAAAATTCTTTCTAAGTGGCCATCCATTCGAAGGCAGTAAAATCTTTATTACCTTTTATTTTGCACAAAAATAGTATAAAAATTACGAAAAAAAATTCTGTAAGTAGTTATCAAAAATCCATAGCACTTCTGATAGTTTTATATAAATCTGTGTGTGGGGGGCGTTTTATTATCAAAAAAATAAAAGAACGACATCAATATGATATGCAGCATGTATGACATTTCTAACTTTGTGTATTTTATTTGCAATAGCATGGAAGTTGAAATGGAATTATGCTCAAGAAAAATAAATTTTCTCTTTATTCAAAGAACAGTCTGAAATAATTACAGCAGTTGCAAATTAATGAAAGTAAGAATTCTAATATCTTTTCCTTAATACCTAACCTTACTACGAGGGACTTAGCTTTGTAACCAGGTGAAACACAAGATACATGGGATTGATTATTTCTTAGCGTCATATTTTGAAGCTATACGCTGGCTATTGACGAGACCTTGTAATTTTAAAAACCTCGGTCAAATACACTCTCCACTCTCCAAACTTGTGAACTTTGACTTTCGACAGATTTAACATACATCGTAACGTTCTCGAAGCTATGACTGACAGAAACTACTTAGCCATGAGTTCACGACTATTACTACACGGCTAAAGATATATGAGGAACTTGGCAACAATTCGAGGACTCAAACGTATTATACGATGAGAACATAATTTATCAAGTCATTATTCAAGCCTTATTTCATAAAAGTATTGTTCTGGCAATATTATTTGTTAATCATAACCAACAATTTGTGGCAACATTTGTTTCATAACCACCAAACCACGTAGTTTATCTTTTTTAAATTTAAATACCTAAATGTTTTATATTACATAAAATGAATACATATAATACATTCGTTGGCATTCAGATCAATGCACAAGTATTGTTATCAACACTCTAAACAGTAATATCAATCCGAATAAATTTAAATAAGAAAACTTCTATATAAACTTACTGTTGACATCAGAGTTAGGATGTAATGATCGAGATTAGGGCCATGGTAGTTAGCCATTTGGCTGTCAGCGACCACAAGTACTTCTAAATGAAGCTCCCTGGATTCGGATCTGCGTTTCCGAATGAGAGGCCTTGATGAATTCGATATAGAAGTTTCATCCCTATTCAATAATGTCTCTTGTTTTTCATGGTCCATCAACTCATCTGTAAAATTAATTTCTTTAGTTTATTTTGAAACAAATAAAAAACAGATAAAATTCAATTTAATAGCTCTTAAGAGCTGTAGCAATATTACATGTAGAAGTATTTTGACTATCGATATTAAACAGGATCAATATTACACACTCTCTAAGCAAGGGAAACTGTATTATTTTCAAAATCAATAACAAAAATACATTTTATCAAAATTTAAAAAAAAAAACTAGCATCTCAAACACAAGAATCAAATTCATTTAACTAAAAGACTCAAGTGTAATTAATTAATCCATGAACCTCTGCACTGAAATATTAAAAATATGAAAAAGTGAGACTCTTACAACTTCAAGGTTTATCTAAAAATTTATTAGCATGTTCGTGGGCATCTAGCTTAGTGGCATATGTCGCAAATATAAGTACAACGAACGTGTTAATCATTGAAATTTTAATCTTGAGTTACATTATATGTATCATCTAACCGGGCTACCTAAAAAGTCAGTTAAATAACAGTTATTTTTTTAGATCAGTTGTTTGAGTAAGCAAAATGACTGAAAAAAAAACAATTACTATTTTTACAAAAAAGTATTTAAAAAGTTTTTTTAAAAAATTACTCGAATCAAAGATGTAAATTTTATAGCATATTATAAGAGAAAAAATATACCCTTCCTTAAAATATTTAAAATTCAATTCTTCCCTTTTTCTGATCGATATTTTACTTAACTTACTTTACTAGCTCGTATTTTTGTAAATTAAATGTAAAATGAATAGATGGCGCTACAAGTCATCTTAGAGTTAACACTTTTTTTAGCTAGTAGAATCAGTTATGTAATGTTCTTTCTGCTGTAAACATGTCTTCTGTGTGTGTCGTCTAATACAGTGTTCCCCAACCTTTTTATCGCCGCGGACCGGTCAACGTTTGTTAATTTTACCGTGGCCCGCTGGGGGAAGGGGGAGGACGTTGATTGTTTGTATTTTAGACTGTTCTGATTTAATAATTTTAATTAAATTGTATTTATCATGACTTCAGAATAAAATATAGCTACACCAAAAAATGAATATAAAGTGATTTAACAAGGAATATAAAATGATTTTCATAAAAAGTAGCCCAAACCCAAGAAAAATTTACCACGGCAAATAAAAGGGAAATAATTTAATGTTTCTTGTGCGGACCGGTAGTATTTGACCCAAGGACCGGGGGTTGGAGACCACTGGTCTAATAAACCAAAATGTCTAAAAGGATGGACTGAATTATTGTAATAAGATAAATATATAATGGCAGTGGCGCACACAAGGGGGTCGGACCCCAAAAGCCCTTGATTTTTTTCCGATTGATTATAATTCTAAGTATATATCACGTAAAATTTAATTAAGTATTTGTTATTAATGATTAATTTTATTAATTAATGCTAATTATTTATTCAATAATTAGTTTTTTACTGTGTTTTGTTCCCGAAAATCGACAAAATCTAAAGGAGCATGATACAAGAATGGTGAACTTTTGACCTCGGACACCCCCCCTCTGCCTTGAAAAATTTCTGTGTGTGCGCTACAGTATAATGGATATAATCGTCTGACTCATGGAATTAAGGATTTAGGAAATATAACACTTATTGATATTCTGCTATTACCCAATTATTATTACACACACACATTATATAATTATATATATAAACATAAAGGCCATCTTTTTTAATGTAACTATTTTGCAAGAAAAAAATTACACCATTTCACAAGACGAAAAGAAATAAAATCTATTTTATAAAATAACTATTAAACATTAATTACTAATACAAAACAACTTTTTCCAGACTCTGGCTTAACTATCGTCCATCACATAGATTACTATTCTTAAACATAAAGATCTGACAACGGTTATACGAATCCCATAATTTGGATATGAAACTAATTTCCACTCTAACAAAAAGCTTTATTCTGAATATGAATCAATAAAAACAAATATAGTCATCAAAATGAATAATAGCTTCGTGAGATTGATTCGATATCGAAATCCTACAATAATCACGAGTATCTACTATTAACATGTGCCTAGATTAATGCTAGGTTTTATCTCTCTGTTCTAACAAAACTGTCAACGTGATAATCATAGACAGAAAAAAATTAAGCCGTAAAACTGGATACCTAATGAGTAAAACAGGTGCACCTCGCTTAATATGCATCACAGAACTGAGTTACAGGCCATAAAGATTAAGAGAGATGAGTGTTTTCATTCATGAATGGAATAAGGAACAATAATTTTGTCACGTCTTAAAGTAAGTCATTATGATACTGGTTGTGTAGCTTAGATTTTCCTCTGAGCTTTCATTCAAAAAGATAGAAATAAAATGTGATTTTCTCCTCATCTTTTTTTAAAAAGGGGATACCAGTGTCATTTTAAAAAACTTCCTTCTCACATTTTCAACTCCTATTTTGCGTACCTTTTATTTGAAGTATGTCAAGGACGTATAGTAAAAAACTCGAAAACACTTAGAGCATTTTAAGGTAATTATGAGAAAGTGATATTTAATGAATTATGCTCATTCTTTGTATGTTAATGAGTTTTCTTTAAGTGCACATGTGTGCTTTACGAGGTAACGTTTAATGAATAACGTATGAGAAATATTACGTGTGGTGGTAATAAAGTGCTGACAAATTTAAGGTCATTCGACTTGACGATTTTTAAATAGAAGTGAGCTCAGATGAGTGCAACAAGTGCTATGGTAGAGAGTTTAATTGACAGAAACGAACAAGTAGAAGTGGTTACGCGTGAAAGAAGTGAAACATCTGGAGATAGATTACAGCTAACTATTGAAATAACGTAAGAGGAGTCATGAGATTAAGTTAAAATAAAAATTATCAAAACAAGTTATGATCTGCAATGCCAGTTCATTTTTTAATATCGTGTATAGAGTTTTAATATTCGTATATTTTAAAAACATGTCAATTTTTAAAAAAATAAGCATTTCTGACTTAAATACTATTTTCAAAAGTTCTTATTTTGAATTAGTATTCTCTTCTTTAACCAGTTAGCTGTGATTGACGAGATTACTCGTCATTGAGAAGTTGCAAGGTTTTGTGTCATGACGAGTTTACACTCATGCGTAAAAGTAGTGACCATTGGCTATTTAAATTGTAATTTTTGAGAAAAACAAAACATATTCTCAAATTTCAAGATGTTTGAAACCTTTTGAAAACTTATAAAACAAGTAAATAAATAATAATAAAAAGATGAAAACTTAAGATGAACTCACGCGTTCTCGTATGCATTGGCTGAAACAGCGAATAAAAAGTTCGCACAACCGATTTATTACGTGCGAAGATAATGTTTTTTAGATGAAGCCTAAGAGGGGCAAAGGCAAAAGTCAGAAAGTTGATTCAGAAGAGGGACCCTTCAGGTATGGTCAGCCATGGTACAAATGCTCGACGCCGACCAGGCGCTAAGCTCATTGATAGCTTTCTTGAAGCTGTAAGGAATTCAAAGAGAAAAATCGACACAAGCTCAGCCATTTAGATTTAATGTAATCCAATTAGCCAGGGATCATGTTCCAGATTATATACCTGGAACTTAGAAAACAAACAACCCATTGCAAAGGTGTTCAATCTGTTATAAAAGTAAAATCAGGAAGGAACCACGTTACTGGTGTTCCATTTACCAAATCCTATTATGTACACTGGTGTGCAAAACTTAAGCAACAATGTAAAAATTTAGCAGATAGCCATGAAATTGCAGAAAAGGAGGTCTGGAGATCAGTAGAGGGAACACGTAAGCCAGAAACGTCAAAATATTGTGGGAACAAAACGTCAGAAGCGATGTGAGCGTACGCAAACGCGCGCGTGATGTCGGCGCTGCTCAACAGTAGAAATGAAATGAATGACGGAGACGCAATTCACCATATTTCCTGCAAGTGCCAGTGAGCCGTTCGTGAAATATGGCTAGAAGAAATCATCTCGATGACTTCACACGTGGAAGAATGATCGAAAAGCTGGAGGAGGGCCGCACTGTCACCAGTGTAGCCGCAGAGTTGAATCAACAAAAGTGTCGTTTCGCGCGCTTCTGGAAAGGTTCAAACCACAGGTACAGCTGGCAGAAAGGTTGGTGGCCGCCCGAGGACAACTGCAGAGTGATGACCGATATATCATCCCGCAGGCGAAAAGTTCGACAGTGGTCAGCAAGCCATTGCTCAGAAACTCTGTACAGCAACAGGTCGACAAGTGTAGCGGTTTACTGTGCCAGACGCCTTCCACAAAGGGGGCCTGTTCAGCCATCCTGAACGCCTCCTGCCAAGATGGCCACCGAATACCGCTTTACAGTGGGACAGAGAGCACAAAAACTGGACAACTGATCAATGGAGTCGTGTTCTCTTGACGGATGAGAGTCGGTTCAGTACCAGAAGCGATTCAACGCGCTTGATTTGAGATCGTATCCCGGTTTTATCCCAGGTCAAGGAAAGACATCGTTACGGTGGTCCTGAGCGGTTCGGGCTGGTATTATGCTGAACGGTATGGAACTGAGCTTCCCATTTCGACAGAGGGTCTGTAAACTGGGGATCGCTATTGTGAGGAGGTACTTCTTCCCCTTATCTGCATCTTTCCGAGGTGCTATCTAACTTCATCTTATGGATGACAATTGACTGCCACATCGCACCTTGCTGTTGAGGACAAGCTGGAAAGATATCACTGAATGGATTGGCCAGCATGTCCCCAGATTTAAATCCCATCGAACATGTGTGTGGGATGCTTTGGGGAGATTGTACACGCTCACATCATCCGAGTACAACCAACAATCAAACAACAGATGTTGATTGAGGAATGGGCACTCCTACCTCAAGAAAATGTTGCATCAGCTGGTTCTGAGTATGCGGAGATTTGGTGCAAAGCAGCAAGCAACCACCAGTAAGGGGAGGGTACATACCATATTAAGGAACATCTGCTCTTCCTGCTGATAGACAATCATGAGAGTCACGATACCATGCGTTCAATAAAGCTTGTTGTTTTTGTTTGATCTACCGTATGCGTTGTATTCCCTTTTCAGCGCCGATGCTTTCAAGGTTATTCTTATGTAATAATACAATACTCTCCTCATTATTTCAGGAATTTATGTCTCTTGATGATTTTTCTGTTGTTATGGCAATAAATCCACCTGTTGTTTGTTTTTCTTGGTACACCAGTGTATATAGTACCTGTTTTGATGAATACCACCCAATATGAGTGAATTCTACCTCGCCTTTTATATGTAATTTTTCTAAGTGTTTTTGCTAATATGTATGTAATATAAATTTATGTTAACCATATAAATAAGTATTAGTAATATTTTATAAATTGGCAATTTTATAAAAAAAATCCATCTTTTGATCCAATATTTTAAACAGCTACACTCTGTGATTGACGAGTATACGCGTCACCACTCGATTTCCCTATCAAACAAGTTGCGCTCTTTTAAATGGGTGAGCCGCAGTTAACTGCTTAAAGTTTATTTTTAGATAGAAAAACAGTATTGAGAGCGCAAAAATTTACCTATCAGATCAAAATGCATTATGGCTGATGACAAATTTTATGTCAAAATAATTTTCATGTTTTTGTTAGTGCAATATGTTTATTTTCACAAATTAAAGAGTCTACTTCTATAACGGATTTCGTTTATAATGTAATTAAAATTATATCAATCTCCAGAGATCTAAAGTAATAGTGAAGAATTTAAATTCATCTACATATTTTAATCTCAAAGTTTACCATTTTCAAAAAGTAGATAATTGTTTTTAATGCGTGTGCAACAAATAGAGGCTTTCTACAACTGGTCCATTTTTGTGGAGACAAAATGCACTTATTTTTTGATCAAAGCCCAGCATTTATAAGCTATTAAAGTATTAATTGATCAATAACCAAAATATCCATAGAATATAAAAAATGTCTAGTTTTACAAATAAAATCATGAATCAGTCTAATTCAAGAATATATTAATTTTCCCATGATGTTTAATTCCTATTCTTATCAGAAGTCGTAAACATTATTTAAGGAAAAAATTTAATTAAAAATGACAAAAAATTATTGAAACTCTACATTCAACAATAGGAATGGAACTTCTAAGTAGAATACAATTAAAATTTGGAAGTTTTAGATTCACTAGATAATTTTAAAAAAGTACGTAGCTAAGAAAGTATTTTTTGTTAAGTTTCGGAAATGAACAGTTTTATATTACAGCAAATTAAACACTTAATAAAGCTATCTATTCATCAAAATAAAATACAATAGCTATTTTATATTATTAATACCTAGCAGAAACAGTGTTTTCTAAATCCAGGGATTGCCTCCTATGGGGCCTGATTAACCCATTTGGGGAGCGCGAGCATATCAAAAAGCGGAAAATAAAAGATTTAAAAAATTACAAATTTACTGAAAGGAAGCAAAACAAAATACATTCCTGACCACAATAAAAAATAAATTACATATTTATACTGATACATTATACTTACAAATATATCAGTACTTCACAATGTATTTGATCATTAAGGCTGTTTTCGGCTAATGTTAAAGAACAGGACCCAAATTCGGAATATTTTTCATGTGTATAACAAACATTATTATATTCTAATACACATTCCAGTAGAAAATCACTTATTTTATCATGTTCACCATTTTATACGAGTTGACACATTTTTTTCTTTTATAAAATGTGTTTCGCATTTCTTCTCCTATACCGTAATGCTAAATGAGTTATCCCTTTACACGTTAAAAAGAATAACTAATTATTTATGAAACAGTTTTGTACTCTAAAACACTATCTTATAAAGAAACGTACAGAGTTACTATGTCATAAATTTTATAAACATTGAGATGTTGTTCTAAAATGTGCTCATGTTGTTCACGCTCTTGGCAATAAGGCGAAAACATCCTTAACTCATCAATACTAAGTTAAAAACAAGTTTAAATAATTACTAGTGACTCCCATGGGCTTGTTATATACAAAATTATATATAAAATTTAATATTACTTGATAATTTGTATTGTTACGCGATTAAAGTCGTATTGTAGAAGCATTTGCTGAATGTGGGACAACACATGCATGGTGAACAAGCAAAAGTATGTAAATGCAGAACGCATGCCGCGTAATGAACAGAAGTGATTAAAATGTGTCAAAGGGAATTTTACGGCCACTGCATGCAGAATTACATGCCACTCATGGTGAAATTTGTTAAAATAGAATAATGTATGCAGCACACCACGAAACACTGCAGGGGCACACATGTGAAACAACATACTAGTGTGTGTGTGTGAAGACACTGTAATGCCAAGCAAGTGTATTGCATCGTATCTTAACGTACTATCCACGCCAACTCGCCACGCCTAGAGAAGGCTACATATACAAGGAAGGCATATACGTGTAAGCATCTGTGAAAAGCAGGAAAATGTATTGAAAATACCGGCACGGTGCCAAGCAATGAAGGCTCTCGCTCCAGTTGCCATTACCAAGGCTAAAAATGCCTTCTTCCGGAAAGGGTTTAAATGGCATGACAATTTTTTAGCAAATAAAGACTGCACTTAATGAAAGCATTATCATGGGTTTCTTTATTTCAATCAAAGTTAATGCTTTTTAAATTAAAATATATTGAAGAAACACATTAGCCTCCTTTTTTCATTCCACTAAGGTTTATTTATTTTTTTTATTAGTCTCTGGCAGTCATAAATATTCAATCTGTAATATTTACACACAAGAGTTATACAAAGCTTTACTTTTATTTAATTCCTTCGTTAAATAATAATTATACCACTTATATATAAAAAAATTAATATTAAATAATATATACTAATTATGACTAAAGCAAATATTTTCTCGGAAAAAGTTTTCATTCAAACAAAATTAGATTTCCTCTGCTTTTAGATGTAGCGAGAACTTTTTTTATGTACACTTGAGATCAATATTAAAACAACTGATTTAACTCTCATCTTTAATAAGAAATAAAAATTAATAATTGTACAGAATCTGAAACACAAGCAAAAATACGTTTTAAAGGAGTATATTAAATTTTTTTCTTGAAATATTTCCCTCTGTTTCAATCTTCTACAATGATTTGCCAGTGGCTTCGGACATTTTAGATAACGACGCGTCGTTGTAGCAATATTTTGCCAGATAATTTCATTATAACCTTTTGAAAGAAAAGATCCACTATTATATTCAAATCATTTGAATACTGATTGTTTATGAGCATCGCACTTTGAAGAAATACTACGGCTGTTAGTGAATTAAAATTAGGAGGTTCTTCGCTATCAAGAGCTTTTGTGTTACCACCCAGGACTGAAGGGGAAAAAAGCGCCGGCCATAAGCTAGTATCATGGCATTTCGACTATAGTGGTTGCTTAGAATACCGATAATAGATAGATTAAATAATAGAATACTTATGGATTATTTTTGGCTGTTAGAAACAAAATTAGAACTTTTTATAGGAAAAACACAATGCAAATTACCATAAAAAGTATTTAGGTTTTCTCTTTTTCTAGTTTCTTTCATTTCAAACGAGTCTAAAATTAAATTTGATGAAATTTTTTTCCCTTCGAATGTTTCACATTTTTCTTTGAAACTTTAATTAGAAGATTATATTTTACAAATAGAGAGAAACTAATTATCTATACAAAAAATCTCTACATTTTCTCACAGTGAGCCTCTATTGATGGAGCAGGATATTTTCCAGATGCAAAACCTGAGCATAGCAGCGCTGCTGCACAAATTAAGACTACTGTACCGATGTTATAAAAATATACGTTTAATTTCATAGTGCAATGATGCAATATTCATTGTGTTCATAAAAAAGGAGATGAGCAACCGATTCGGCTAAGTCATCTTTCAAGCTTCTGTGAAATTTATACATTGAGTTCATGGAAAAAAACAGCTATTATTGGGCATAGTATTTAGCCTTGATTCATACCGCCTTATGCTCTTCAGCTTGGAAAACCCAACTAAAGAAACCAGAACACGTATCTTTTGGATATTTTTTTCCGTTTTGAGAAATGATGCCCTAGTGAAAAATTATCATACTTTACTTAGACGGGAAAATGAGTTTTAAAAAAATACGACGAGGAAGTGAAACTTATCAACTACCGTTGCTGGATAAAGTGTGACTGGCAATCTTTATTTCTTCGGAAACCGGGCAATATTTCATTTAGCGAGATGGCAGCAACACTTGCTCTTTCCTTAAGTTCATCCGATAAGCAGAAAACAGATCTGTCGATTTCCGATTTGTTAGTTTGAAAGAAAAATGTTACCTAGGTGGGTCTAATTCTGAAAGTAGAACAAACTGCAAGGCAAATTGAGAATAAATAACGCCTTCATACTAAATATGAACTACACATATTTCAGAAACAGTTTCTAGAAATAATTTTTGAGATCGTAAAATCGGGGAAGTACCATACAAGTACAGGTATTTTTAATTACAAAAACTCATGAAAATAAAAATGATTTAATGAAATAGAATTAATAACGTGTTGTAAGTGCGTTATTTTGTTCGCTTAGCTTGCTCTTCTATATTTTCGTGAGCGACAGATGGTTATTTCAAAGTACATTATTTTTGGAAATCAACCCAATAGACTCACTCACAATAGCTCTATTAACAACCACTAAAGAAAAAAGGCATTCTTTGTTTTAACTGATTTAGAAATTTTACACCATTACAAACTTTGAATTCTTATAATGCATTTCCTAGTGTTAATTTGTAGTCACAAATACATAATGTAATTTTTGCTGAATCTTTAGAAGGAGAAACTAAACATAATAATGCCAAAATCAATACGCTAAGCAGATAATTATCTCCGTAAAAACGCTAAAATATTCACTTCTCACAGAGCTAGGCCTCTGAAAAATGTATTTATTTCTTTAAAAAAAGAAAACAAATACAGATTAAGCGAATAGTCTTACTTCATTTTTGTAATTAAATCTTTGTTGTGCATTTGTTTCTTAAATAAACTGATCGCACAGTTTGTATTTATATTAATTAAAATAAGTACTCCACAGTTTGTATCCATATTAAGTTAAATGATACCGATGTCTTGTGCTTTGAGTATCGTCTTTCAGATCAATGAGTGCGAAATATACAATTTTTAGTTCACATTTTATCAGAGCAAATACAGTAATATTTCGAGTTATGCTACCCCGATTCCAGCAAATTTAGAGTTACGCGATTTTCAAATCTCGTAGATTCGTCTTTTTTCATCATTAAAACTCAGGCGGAATCATGGTCAGAGTCTAATGAAAATGGTAATTGGATTGAAGAAGTTGTCGTTCTTACCAGGCAAATAAATTCAGAAGCTGATAGTGATGACGTTCAAGAACTGCTGGATACTGTGCTTAACTAGTAATACATTCGTTAGAAAGATTTGTTATCTTTGACCTGATACACAGGAAATAAAAACATAAAACGAACTCGATTTATTCAATTGTAGCTTTCACATTTGCCATTTGCTTTATATAAGCAAGCAATTAGAAATTAAGGTAGGGAAATAAAATACTAAATGAAGTTTGATAATAGGTCTCAAAAGGAACCAAATCTCTCCTCGGACTCCCATATTTATATGCTGAATTCAATCCTCAATATATATGGTAAATTTCAAGTCTAACAGAATGATACTGCTTATATATTTATGGTAAAATATACCTCAGAGAATAACATATCTTATATAGGACTAAGTGCTTGCCAGTTCAAAGCATACTAATTTTGAATAAAGTCAATGGGACTTTGAGTTGGAGTGAGTGAGTGAGTAAATATTGACGTCGCACTGTTCAGCTACACGAGGGCTTTTGGCGACGGACCACGTAATTTTGAACTATTGTCAAGAGACGTGGACGACACCTGAGCTGGCACCACTTTTCCTAACTACTACACCAAACCAAGACGTTGAGTTGGAAGCATTATATATTATATATACAGTAGCGTAACGTACACCCCCGCATCGTGGGGGCCTAGGATTCTAGGGGGTGGCCCCAAAGCCTGATGTTATGGTTTTACAATCCTTTGTAAGACCCGACTTGGGACTCAAAACCTGACTTTGCAGGAGGTCCTAATATTCTCCGTTACGTCCCTGTATATATTATATGTATATTGACCCACTCTCTTATTGAACATTTCAATGTCCTGAGCGCCTAACATTTTACCAACGGGAAGCAAATGATGGTTGCAAGCATATATTGATAGCTTTCGGATTCTTGACAGTCACTGATAAATGCCAAGTGATCTGATTGTCGAATGAAATCGTCCCCATACCATTACAGTACCACCACCACCACGGGTTGACTACTAAATGTATTTCTATATTCTTTTTTTGGAAGTTGTGCTAACAGATTGCTAACCACTCATGATAGTTTAAATTCCGTTTTTACATTGCTTAATATGACATTCAGCTACTTACAAATGACACATGTTTTGTCTAGGCAAATGGAACATCTTTATGGTATTGTTTCAATCATCATAATCCAGCACACACAATCCTCAAGATTTTGCTAGTACCCCGAGCCAAATCTCTTTGACAGTAAATAGGTTTTTTCGATATTTTGCCCTCACGTATTTTTAATTTGAAACAGAATAATTCTCAATTGCAAATAAAGTTTCTGCTGCGCCGATTCTCTCATGACTTTCCTGAATGGGATTTTCGTCTGAAAAAGTCACCATGACTCAAAACTTGATAAAAATTTATCGTTTTGATTTTTTAATGCAGATGCAATTTTAGCAACATAATTACGTTTTGCCCTCATATTCTAGATTTTTGCTACCTCCTTCTGTGAGAATTCTTTCGACTTTCACATTTTGTATAAAAAAAGTTCTTTATAAATCTAGAAATCGTTAGCGTGTACAACAGCTGACATTTCGTAAAATTTCTATAAAAACTATTTTGAGCTTAAACTTTTTACATTGCCATTTTTGTATCATTCTTAAACTCCATGGTTTGGAAATAGAATTTTGACGGAAGTTCTTAAGACGGCAGTTATTCACAAGTAACTAGTAAAATATAGGAATAAAGTGTGAGTTTTTCAGTTATTTCAAAATTGTTGTGTTGTGCTTAAATTTATTACGCAGCTTATGAGAGTTTCATCCTTCATGCAATATATTAAAATATATGGAATTTAGAATAATTTGCCAATTATGAAACAAGCTTAAATTTTGCAAAAAGTTAAACAAAAAAATTTATTAACTGTGGTTAAAAGCAATTCGAAATCTACTTTTTTTTCAAGAATGGATGAGAATCGAGAACATTTTTAAAAATATAACATACTTAAATATGTCAAGTGGTTTGCTCTTCAAAATATGTCGAGTGAAGTGATGTTTGAAGACTTGCGATTCTTAATTAACTAGCGATTACACGAGGCTAGCTAAGTCTTAGAATCTTTAAATGAATTCAAAGATCCGGTTAATCTACTTCAGTTATAGTTAAGTAATTGAAAACAATCTAAATTTTTTAAAACTTTGTTCAATTAATCTTATATATTCTGTACGAAAATTTATTACACGAACATTTCTAAAATTTATAATTTACTAAAAGATCCATAAAAGATGGTACATAACTAAAAATTTGTGCAAAATACCATTTAAGTAATATGTGTTTTTAAGTCGTATATGCTGTAAACAATTATTGAAAAGTACAAGATAATGAATATTCATTTTATAATAATTTTGGTTATACCACGAATTTTATAC
Source organism: Trichonephila inaurata madagascariensis (assembly GCA_019973955.1). NCBI lineage: Eukaryota > Metazoa > Arthropoda > Arachnida > Araneae > Nephilidae > Trichonephila > Trichonephila inaurata. Next base: position 271,259 of record BMAV01013625.1, on the reverse strand, counting down.
ATAATATTGCATAATATTGCATAATACATATTAAATAATGCCGAGAAGGACTAAAGAAAAAAAGAAAATTGGATTTACCGTAAATTCTTAGATAAATATTCTTAGTGGAAAAATTAGCAATACAGGAACAAAAAAAACTAAAATGAGTATCATTTAGAAAACCGGAAATCTTGATGTAAATAATACAGAAAATAAGTATAATTTTTTAATTAACACTATGCTCTACAAATATTTCTACCATTTCCTAACCCAATAAATTAACTTTTCATTTTTATGTGCATCTTTCTTATACATTTCAATGAAAAATAGTTTTCTACTCAGATTTAATTTTAGAATTATGGTAAAATGTAATTATACTTATTACATGATGGTATAATTAAAATAAGGATTGAAAATTGTTATATAATTATAGTCTCGATTATTTTTGTAAATTAAATTTGGACACGCTAATAATTTTGTTGCTACGCCTTAGTATATGGTACCAGTAATGTACAAAAAGGAATTATTTCTAGATGGCAAAACAAAATAAAATTAAACTTATCCCTACAACACGATCTAAAAGTCTACTTTCTTCACTTCAAGTCCGGTTCCATTTAGAAACTTAATTATTTTTTCACAAGCATGAGAAAAGCACGGAGATATATGACTGATTCTCCCAAATGCCCTTTGAGACCCAACTTTCGCTGTGTATCTGGTTATTAACCTCTCTAGCAAAAGCATGATTGAAATTCTTATGCTTAAGCAGCGTCTTCCCAATCCTGAACGGGTTGATTATAATTTTAAATTAATTTTGCTTTAACTTGATTTGTGCGAGTATGCAGTGCACACGTGGGTGATGTATTAACTAGGATAACAAGAAAGAAAAAGCGACTTCATTACCAATTCTCGAGTTTCGTGAGCTACTGTGCAAGTGCGATTAATGAAGTTGACGTTAATTTTGATGGGGTTAAGATTTTTATTTTTGGTCTAAAAGAGCTGCTTTAAATATGAAGCAATACTTTGATATGTATCGTATTGATTCTAAATATTTTAACTGATATTTTTGTTGGAATTTTAAAGGTTTTTCAAAGAAATATAGTCAGTTTTTAATATTAAACTACCGTGAAAACTGTTTCTTTATTATCAGATGTTTCAAATAAATACTGTACATGCGGATTCATTTCAGAGCTTATGAGTTAAGATTTCGGCACATTTGATGCGCAAACGAAGATATTATATTGTTAAGGCTTTCAACTTCGAATGCTAATTAAATAAATCACGATAGTTAGTGGAGGTAAAATTTTCAGGAATATTTTCGATTTCCCATTGCCCTCGTAAAATAATTTGTCTAAAAAAAATTGCCAATTTCGATCTTTTTTTCCTTTACCTATCATTACAATGAAATAGCTGAGACACAAAAAGCTGCTACAAAATCAAGGACTGTGAGGAATTTAGACGATCGGAGAAGAAAATGTGCAAAGCGTTTCATTAGTTGAATCGAATAAAACCATTTTGATGACGATTATGTTGCTGTAGTAGACAAAAAAAACATGGGGTGCAAAATTTCATTAAAAATTCCCTTTTTTCCTTTTGCACTACCTTTTGGGAATGGTAACCAATGAACATGATGAATGTTTTCACTAAGATATCCTTAACATGAAGCATTGTCATTTAGGGAGCTGGAACTCTGCAATATGATTACCAATTATTGTTAATTACTGTTTAGGGAGATTGGTAAGAAATCATATAAAAAGTTACAATATTTTGTGCCAAATCAAATTTATATTAGGCTTTGTGTATATTAGAATTGTAGATTTTGTGTTTTAACCCCTTAACTGCCACCGGCGTATTTTTCCGTCTCACTCAATCAGCGCGTTAAGTGTCCCGGAATATATACGTCTTTTCGAAATACGATACTTTTCTTTGCGGTGTTTCAGTTAAGTTATTCCGAAGGCTTTCGAATGCAATAAAATTACCTTGACAGTGTTTGTACAAAGGGATTTACGTTTATTTAAGCGCAAAAATTGCTTATTTTTTCAATTCCTACTATTAGCTCGCATTGTCTCTCTCTCTATATTTATTTATATATTTGTATATTTATTTATTTATCTTGGTGGAATTTTCAATCGTTAATAAAATACATTTTAAAGCGCTGAAATTTTATATACAGGATCATTTTGGATGACAATACAAAATAATATAATAATAATTAATAAAAATTAATTGATTAAAACTAATTATTTAAAGAATTACAAATACACACAACCACATTGGCATCATTTTTGGCGACTTAGCGACCCTTTTGGCGACTTGTGTCAAAATTTGAAAAGGTTTTTTTTTCTCACGTTTCAAAGCATTCAGTTGAACTGAAATTTATATACACGATTGTTTTGGATGACAATACGATACTTTAATGGTAATTAATAAAAATTAATTACCACTTAGTGTTGTGATTCTGTCCTATGTATATACATATTTATATTAATTGTAACTATTTCATAAAAAGTAGCTAAAATAAAATTTTTCTTTGTTGATCTAAGTAGGAATTGACTTAAAATTTTTTTTTATATTACTTGTTGTGTGACTTTTCTGTCTCCCCCTCCCCCAACGCATCGTATACACGTGCCTGTGTAAAGTGGTGGAACAGGGGAGCGGTAGTGTAACTTTTAACCGGCAATTAATGGGATAAATATTTTTGTTTAAAGGTGTTTTTTGCTGTTATAAAGAATGCAATGTTATACTAAATTCATTAAAATTTTTAATTTTTACATTTCATCGTTCCTGTATATTTAAAAAATGTGAAGCTATAGAGAAAATTTGATTTTTCCACTTAATCCAGCACCTCTAAATTAGTACTTACACACATTTACTAACCAGATGCAGGAAAAAAAATTAATTTTTTAATTATGTTCTACCCACCCACAGTACATCTTATGAATTTAGCATATAAAATTTAATAAAATGCTTAAGTGAGATAATTAAGTGATGCTTAAGTAATAATTTTTGTAGTCGTTCCATAATTGATAATTTGTATATTATTTAAACAGTTAATTGTAGCTACCCATTACTTTGAAAAGTTTTTAGAAGTCCTATAAACCGTGCGGAGGATGATATAAATATTTCTGGAGCCGTTTATAGTTTAATGTAGTTCATTAGCATCAGTTAACTGAACTGAATTTTAACGATATCACACACTTGACTCATCATATCTTCTCGTTAGGAAGGTTATTCAAGCAAAACTTATTGGAGTTGATAAGCAAGCAAGGTCAACTATACTCCAGTAGCCCTCATCCGAACGAACACTGATAAAAATATTCATGAAATTTAAATATTGAATTCAGTAGCGACATGACTTTTTATAAAAAACAAACATTAAAATAACATATTAGTTACACAAGAACACAGTTTAGTTCGTCTAAAGTGATGCATCTTCGTATTGATGCTATAGATAAATATGCCAAGTTTCACTCATTCATGCTCTTCGATAACAGTTCAACTGCCAAAGGAAGAAACTAGTTGGAATCAATTAAGAAAGAAAGTAAGGAGAGCTCCATATCTCGTCCCCTATTAAAATGGAAAGAAAGTGGAGGTCACTGTGATAAAAAGTGTGTGTGTGTTGGCGCCAGCCGCATCACTCAACTTATAAGCAATTACTAGAATAATTACCCACGTTCATATTCAACTGATTCGTGCCGCTGACGGATGAATCGTAGTAAGTGACAACTCTTATATGACAGAGGAAGCGCAAACTTTTAATGATTAATTCTGTATTTAAATATTAATACAATTAAACATTAGAAATATGGTTCAAAACAGTTACTGAAACAAATCTTCCGGGTAATGATATCAGCTTTGTAACCAAATAAGAATTTATAAGGAAGCATTTTGCTGTTTCACTCTCCATTACCACTGATTATTTCAACACTGTATTTTTATTTAATATATAACTTTAACTCTCACTAATTATTTACAAAAGAAATGATTGAGAAAATCTATTTCTATATTCAAATATTCGTAAGATTCTCGAAAAATCTTAGAAACTGAGATGAGGTTACATAACTTGCATAGAAAAGAATCAATTTATATCTTCAAGCCCTAATTCTTGATGAATGGATGCTTGGACCTGATTGCTCACGAAAGCATGAATTAAAAAAAAATTTCTTATGTTAATAAGCAAGAAAAGACAAATAAATCTGCTCTTTAAATGCAAGTCTTGTTTAAAACAGTTCCAAAAAATTTAATTCTAAGCTTTTTTTTTATTCCTGTACTAAATTAAAATTACCTTACTAATTTGTATTCAAATTTATTTTCAATTAGTCAAGTAGAAATGAGGTAACATTTTTAACTGGAGGTTCAGCTCAACTGGAAATGTGAGACAGCATTTAACTCGAGGGCTAAGCTCAACTAGAAATGGGAAAGCATTTTTTTTAACTAAAAGTTCTTCCTAGAATGCTTGAATAAAAATATTTTCATTTCCTTACATATAATTATTCTTCTAAAGAATGTTATGCTTATTTAGATGATTAGCCAAATGGTTAAGGACTTTTTCTAATATAATGTTTATAATCAATAGTTTGAAGTATTTAGGCATTGCACACTTTTAAATCACAATAATATAAGAGGATCTCAGTACAATTTGTTTTGATTTTTTATTAACTTCAGAGAGAAAAAATATTTGTAATATAAATCGTCTATAGTATATCTTCAATACTAGTAGATACACATAAAATATTCAAATATTTATCGTTAATATTGTGAGAATATTTACCAAATAAATATACTACAATTTTATGTTAACTATATTAAAATTAGTTTCATCCAACACATAAGATAGAAAATAAAATTTATTATTAAGAGCAGAATCACGAACTGTTCATCGACGAAAATTCATATATCTGTAAGTCTTTTACGAAATAGGATAATAACGATAAGACTATTCAGTAAAATTGCTAGTTAAGTTTCATCCTCAAATCATTATTAAATTAATAGTGCTTCTTCACGATATTAAAATTATTTGTATAAATAAACAAAATGTTAAAAACCGTATTATGAGGAATGATTTGAAATAATTTGTACACTAAAATGTTTAATATACTCCAATGTAAAGATTAAGACATCATTAAAAATAATATAGAGTAAACTGTAATAAATAATCTAGTTTTAGTTTCCTTTTAAGACATAGAGCCTTAAAGTTCTTTGAAATATAAATAAAACATAACAAAACAGAAAAATGTCCACTTTCCTTAAAAAAATATGGAGTGAAATACAATAGGTCTGCGTTATGTGCTTGCACAAGTTTTTGGAAAAGCCATTCTGATATTTTTTTTTTAACACAATCTATATTGTTCGAATTAAGAAAGCAAAAGTCTCAACTAGAATGGATTTTCGATAAGAGAATGCATTACTAAATTACATTAAATAAAAAAAATAACGTTAAATCTCCATTATGGGCAATAATGTGCCAGATATGGTAAATCAACTTGAGCACGAACTACTATGTTTCTTTGATAACGGCCATTTAGAAGAATATTTGTTCGAACAAAACGAATTTATTATTTCTGTGAAATTACCGTAACATTTTACGCCCTCTTAATTTTTTTTTTTGGTAAAAGCGGTACAAAAGACAATACAAAATAAATATTTTACATTCTTAACCCTTTTTCTCATAGAACACAAAAATATGCAGGTGAAATTTGAAGAAAAAACTAAAAGAATGCTAAGACCTAACATTCTTTCAAGAATATTCAACCGCCTATAACCCTTTAAGACTTTACGGAAGGAAGGCCTTTCCCTAGAAACGCGACCACTATAATGATAAGTTATTGCTTATATAACAAAGACAACGGAAGCAATAAAATTATATTAGGCTTAGACGTTTTATTTCGTTGTCACACCAACAATGCGCGAATAATTCGATGTAACTGCATGCACAATTCACATACACTCCCGAAAAACTTCCTCTGAACTAAGGGATACATCCCCAAAAATCTATAAAAAAAAGTCACATTTCATTCTAAACTTCTGGTCTCGCAGAAAAATAATTTGTTCACGTAACCTGCAAATAAATGATTTTTTCCAAGAAATTCGAAAGTAATGATTCTATAAAGTTAAAAATTCGAATATATTTCTGCGAATATGGAATCGGTGTTAGACTTAGTGGCGTAACGTACACCCTCGCAACCTACGAATCTCGAGCGAAAGGGCAGGATTCTAAGGGGCACAAAGGTTATGGTTTTGCAATCCTTTGTAAGACCCGGCTTGGGACCCAAAACCTAACTTTGCAGGGGGGAGGGGGTGCTAACATTCTCGGTTACGCCACTGGTTAGACATGATGTAGCCATTAATTAAGAAAATATTCTAAAAATGTAATTAAATCTAATCGTAAATCAAATTAGATGCATTTTTAATATTTATTGGTCAACTTAATTACTGTTATATAACTTTAAAAAAAATTATCGCTTTTAGTTGATTTTAGATTAAAAGTTATGTAAGCAAAATTTGGTATATAAAATTCAGAAAAAAATTAAAATTCATAATTTCAAAATATTTAATCGCTTGTAATTGATTTTCCCAAGAAAAATTTTGTAGTAGAGCTAACAGAGAAATTTCCAAATGGAATTTATTTTATTTCTGTTAAATATATTCTGTTTTAGAGTTGGTATGTGAAAACTGTTCGGCTTGAAAATTAAATTTTAATACAAATATAAGCATTTAACATAAGAGAGTTCTTTGTTATCTCAGAATAAATTTAAAATTGAATTTTGTTTCGAGAATCGGATTAGGATTGTACACGCTTGTATTAATGCTTACACAACTGAAATGTAAACAATAAATTCATTTTGAAAATTATATAAAAATAATTTTGAAACAAAAAGACTTAAATATGCATATTTTATTCACTAAAATATAATAATAATTTGTTGTACTGGTTCACAAGCATATGCAAAAGTAGTTGAATTCAAAACTAAAGAAATCATTTTATTCAAATTGAAAATAATAATTCTTAATTTAATTTTATGAACACAATGCCCCATCCATTGCACAGAAATACTTAAAATTTAATCAAAATATTTTTAACAGGTTTTCAAAATGATTTCTAAAAAATTAGGTGAGCATAGAGTTATGAGGAATTTAAATTACTGGGATTTTTTGTTTTTGTTTTACGATACACTTTTTAGCTTACTGATTGACAGATAAAAATCTAAACACGTTTTCAATCAATATTTATTTTTACCATTTCGTTTTAGGTGATCATTGAGAAAGGACACGGGAAAAGGAATAAATTATCATTTATGAAAACGAATTGGATTACTCATGAATGATTATTTTCTCAAAACTACTTGATTGATTACGAAAGTAATTCGGTAATTTTTTCTTTTTAAGAAATAATTATTCACGAACATAAGCTGATTTCTTTTCGAAATGTAATTTTGAAGTAGCTTTGTCAAAAATAAGTTAAAGTTATTTGATAATGATTTCGATAAAAGTCAGTTAGAATCGCGAACTGGAAACACATTTTCAGACAGGGAAAAAAATGCTCCAATTTTCATCTGAATAAGTCAGATTTAACACATACATCGTTAAAATTTAGAAAAAAAACATCTCATAAGTATATAATTTTTCCCCTTAACACGTAAAGTGAAAATCACATTAAGCACAATGCGGTGTAAGAAGTGAAACATGAAAAACCTTATACACAGAAAAAAAAGAAAATTAGGGCCCCCCTGCAAAGTCAGGATACGGCTTTAGCCCCCCCCCCTCCCCTCTCCCGCGATGCGGGGATTACAGGGGTGTACGTTACGCCACTGCTACTCTGTATAGGATAGAGATACCCAAACATTATTTTAATGTTGAAACAATTTTCTATCCAAAAAGTGTTCCTAAACATTACGTTTATATCAACCTTAACGGTAAAAGAAAAAATTCTAATAGTTTTTTTTTCCTCAAATTTCTCATAAATTAGGCAACAATTTCAGATAATATTAATCTTTAAGTATAAGGAACATCTGTTAAAAAAAGTATTTATAAAAACTACCAATAATACACAAATATACTATAAATTTTAAAGATATTTCTACCTTATTTTATGAAAAGTTATAACGAGCAATTTATGTAGCAATCAACACAGAATTAAATTGGTCAGTAGCAATAAAAAACATTTACAGAAATTTAAAAATTAAACAAAACACAAACGCAATTTTTTTAATTCTTAATATTTGAAACTTTTATTGTCCAGTAAAATATTAATAATGAAGAATAATGCTCCAAAACTTTAAACATAACAAGTTTGCCATCAGGTAAAAATAAATATTCCGTGGTTTAATATATGTCATTTTATTATTTGAATTGTATAAAATAGAGAAAAGCTCGAATAAAATTGTAGTGACATATACTAGAAAACAATCTTCTCTTGTGGCATTAGTTACTAAAGTTGTTGAATGAAGGTCTGTTTGAAACTTACTTCCTATCTCTTGAAAAACTCACACACATGGCTTACAAATAAAAAAAATAATAATAAATAATAATCAATAGCTTACATAATAGAAAAATTTTATTTACACTTTCTGAACTCAATAGTCAGAGCGCAAGCAATTGGTTTGCAGGGTGGGGACACGCGACAAGATGAAATTCGAGACAAGTTCTCACTCAGATATTACAATACGTTCTTTCTGTAACGAATTGCCACGCGTCTTGTGGCAACAACTTGACAAAATTACGACCTTGAAAAGCAGATGTCCGAGTAACACAGAAAAAGATGTTAAAAGTAGACGAGAGTTGATAGAGAAATCTATTCAGAGAGACACAATTGATGATAAACTCAACAATTAAAGGATGAGTCTTTAGTATCTAAAAAAAACAAGAACGTCTTCAACCTCTTGAACTCTTTAGCTAAGATTTTACTCTGAATGACGTACATGTCTGTGCGCACGAGCTATAGAAGTAATGACTTGCCCTTTGAATAAACACCAAACGATGGATAAGCGTAAATGTTTATCTTAAAAAGCCCTCTCTTTACTTTACTTAGCACAAATTATATAACTTTCAATTCTTGTTTCAGGAGTTACAAAGTTAAAAGCACTTAATTGGAAAAAAAGCTCTTTTATTCGTATACAAAGTAGGGTTTTAGTATGAGGTGTTCTACAGTAATTTGGAACACTCAAATGAAAAAAAATCAAATTAAGATCTTTTTTAAAATTACATTTGCATCATCTAACAATTGTAGAATAGCTTATCTAAGGAATTCTACAAGTATATAAAAAATGCCCTCGTATATCAACCAATATGAATAATTATAATGTATTCGCTTATCTTTTACATGTTTTCACCTTCGAACATTATATATGTATGGAAGGGAGGGTTTTCACCTATTTAAAGTTCTTTGAGTTTCAACTTCAGAGTTTATAATTTCTTTCAAGAAACACACCCTAAAACAGTTTTAATGAGTTCAACATTGATTGGCTTTTGCCTTTTGAACTTTTTAGAATTCTAATTTAAAATAAACCATTTTCATTTTCTCCAACAGCTATCGCAATTTCTAATCTAAGAACAAGAGCGCAATATCATTTACAACAGCGTATCCAAAAGAATTTTATTTAAAATAAATTATTTGTTGAAATTATTTTTTTGTATACATTTAAAATTCCATTACTTGTTTAGGTGGCAAATTAAGACTTCCTTATTCAGATCTGGATGTGCATAACGATAAGAAATGATTTTTACCTCAAGAAATAATTATTATTCTTAAAAATAGTGCGAAAATTGTGAATTATAATCCTCTTCATTGTACATATACGTTCTCAAGGTTCAAATTATTAAAATGGCTAGGTTGCATTTATATGTTACATATATACATTGATATTTTATGATGTTAACCTATTATAGATAAATCTTTTATTCTATGAACTTTATTGTTTATAATTAAATGCGGGGAACTTTTGTTTAAAAATGGTACAAACGGTTCCAACTTACAATATAGCGTTAAGTATATGAATTAAATGAATATAAGTTGAAAAAAACGAAATCATAAAAACACTATGCCAGTTTTTATGCTCTGATAGATTAATTTTTATCTATCTAGTGTGTGTCTAAAACCCTTCATTCTGTTTCAATTATTTTATTGTGCAGGAAGAATTCATTAATTTAGATTAATTAAAAACGATAAAGATTGCACTTATAATGACTTGGTTAAACATTCAAGTGGATGAACAACTAAAAGGTACTTTTTTGTATTCAAGGCCAAGGCAACGATGGGTGCACGTTTCACAAACAAAATTTGTAGCCATATAATCTTCTCTCATTAATCTGTCATTCGCCTTCAAAAATACATTAATACAGTTGTAGGTTGAATATGAAAGTATGCATATAAATAGTTGTGTTTCAGCGAGTTGCAGATATGACCCGCCCTTCGCAGAAACGACTATTTTTCAGTCGTCATAGCATCATAATTGTCACTTGCATTTGCAAATGTTTTTTCTCTTAAAATGCGTGTGCTCTTAAATGACCGGCCATGACCTTGTCCATCATGCGTCTAGTCTCGACAAGGCATCCAAGTCTTTGTCCTTTAAATCACCCCCCTTCAGAACTAGCAAAAAGGTAATCATTGCACAAAAATGATATTTGTACGTCAGAAAAAGGGTTATGGAAATGTCAGGAAATGATATACTGAAGAAAAGGAAATACAGTTTTATTGAACAAGCCTCCAATTTATCCAAATTGGCGTCCTCCAATGGGACTGTCAAGACTAGGGGTCATTAGACTCCTGGAGCAAAAGCCTCACACCCGCGCCGCCCTGTAACATTACATTACTACTGTTGACAAGCGAGTTTCCGTTCATTTTAGTCTTCAACTGTTGAATGATTAGACAGAATGAGACTAGTTTAGCTAATCTTTCATCAAAATAGTTAAGTTTAAAAAATTAAAGCATTTTTATTCATCTAAGGAAATGTAAATTCAAAAAAAATTTTCCCTTTTCTCAAAGAAATGTGAATGAACTCAACACGTTTCAAGAAGTGTTACTTAACAACCGAACAAGCTAATATTTACACTAGTGCAATCTAATAACATCAATTAACCAGTTAGATCATACAGCGTCAATCATCCATAGTTATTAAATACGAATAATGATACACCATTCACTCAAGCACTTTTTTTATCCTTTTCGCTGCCTCGCCATATCCTGCCTTTTTCAGCTCTAATTATCCTAATGTGTACGTCGTTTTTAGTTCTTAATAACAGTTCCGACACTGCTTATTGACAACTCTTAAATATGCCGAAACATTTATAAGTGATGAAATAAAAATAAAACTATTAAGTAGAAATTTTTCGAAAGCAGTGAGATATCTTTTAGCATCTAAGTAAATAAAAATGTTCAATCTTTTTTTTTTGGTTGAAACATTTAAAAACAAATATTAGTGAATAATATTTGTGAAATATATATTACATACATTATATATATTATGATATAAAAAACACTCATTTTTTAGCAATTTTGCATAATACTAATAAAAATAACAAAATTTTAAAAATTATTCCAGAAACTAATATAAATCCAAGAACAGTTTAAATTCATATAGTGTGTCCAGAAAATTTCAGCATTCTTATAAAAACTGTTCCCTGGAGAATACTACAACCCTTAAGTAGTAGGAGAAAAAATAGTTTCATCGAATAACCAAAGAGTGCTGTATTAACTTCTTAGCCATGAACAGAGGTAGCTAAAGCAATTCTTATCTAAAAGCTTTCTTATTTATAGCTTTGAGGGCATCTCGTACTGAAGGCCATACAAACTTACGAAGATTCAAGTCGCATGGGAAAAACTGACTCTTAAGTCCCGCACTTTAACTTTCTTTTCAATATAAAGTAGACAGTCGTTTATTATTATGTTTTCACCTGATCAGTGAAAACGCTCTTGAAAGTGCAATGAGATGGAATAAGCTCTTTTGTGAAGTTTGGATAGCTGAGTGTTATATATTTGCTTTACTCATAGAACCTTTCTGAGCTATTCAGTTTCTCCTATTATGAGTACTTCTAGTCATTTTTAAAGTAAAAATTTGCCAAACCAACAATTTGAATTCAGATATTGGCTTTTGGATGAAGTATTTTGTTTATATGAAGTGAAGGATGACGAAAAATTCATTGTTTAACTTAATGAAGTAGAGAATATAGCATTATATAATGTATAGTGTGAATTAAATAAACGCATTTAATAGATACGAAAATATTTTTATTTTGAGAACAAATTCGTTTGTCAAGCGACTCGAAAAGAATCAGAATTGCTTACCAATAATAAAGCATCGTTTTTAAAAATATTTATAAGGTTAAGTAATAATAATAATAATAACAGTTGTAAAATAGCAATATAGTAAAATAATAGTTATTTTTCTTTCATCACAAACTTATAAGTTAAAATCTTAAGAATTTTTAATAATACTTTTTCTTCTATTCTGTTTAAAAGAGTCTTATATGTTACACAATATATAATAATTTATTAAAAATACATTTAAATATTGTAGCCTTAAATTTACCAATGTTTAATAACAATTTTTATTAATAAGCAAACAAAGTTTAGATGAAAAGACTTTGGCCATTTAATGCAAGTCTTTTATCAAGACAGTTAATATTTCTAGTGGGAAATAAGTATAAAATTAACGATGCATACTTTATTTTGTATTAATAATACTGAAATTTTTTGAATTGTATTATAGAACCAATAAATTAAGACAAAATATAAGACAAAGTGATCTTATATTTTAAGAAATTTAGTAGATAATAATGGAATTTAATCACAACGAAAATATCTTTTAAGAAATACATACACAATTATTACTTTATATTCATGATGTAAAATTTTATTTATTACAAACGGTGAAGAATTTTGGTATTCACTTAGAAATTCCTAAAGTAGGAAACTCGTGTAGCACCATAATTAAATATGAAATTGAATAAATACTTGTCGCCTTTTGGTCAATAACCAAAACTGTTGATTTCCATTCTTTAGTCAAGTTACATGATACGCTTAAAACTGACAAGAAACAATAGTAATTATTTTCCATACCTCACAATGAAAATTTCAGAAAATCATTGCAAAAAAAAATACGAAAAAAAAGTACAAATAATTTTTTTATAACTCTTGAGTAGTTAGTTGAATGATGCTAAAACCATTAAAACAAATTTATTGTCTCTTAAAATATCAGGATGTGTTAGTTTCAAGGTGAAAATCCATCTGACTCAAGAATCAAAAGCAGCTTTTTAAATACAAATACTACGTCGTTAAGTATGAAGCTGCAATACATTTTAATATTATATTTAGATATTAATAAGAAAGAAAAAAATATAAGGAAAATAAAGAGTTTTATAGCTTTCTTGCAAGACTAGTTTTTTTTTATCTTCCTGAAGAAAAGGGATATTATGGATTGTCATCGGTTTTAGAAGCTGGATAAACTAATCGGTTACCTAAAGATGGACATTTATTTTCGTGGAATACGTCAGTGTTCGAAACTCAAGGTTAAAAAGCTTCCGCTTTGATGGTTGCAAGCGTACAAGATAAGTGAGTAGGAGGAGATGAAGATTAAACAATTGCAAATAGTGATAAATTAAACTCCAGTGATTATATATAAAAAAAACAGAAACTTGTTTTGTGCTCATCAGAATTTGATTTGTTTTAAGTATCGTTTTGAATTACAGGAAATAATAGTACAAATCGTCGAATTGTGCAGTTAATTTGTATTATAGTTTTTTTTTTATGTAAGTGGGTGTAAAACGAAAATTCACTTCTTATAATTGAAGAAGCACATGTCCAAAACGAAATAAATGGTGAATGCCTGATTAAAATATTTGACATGAAAGTATGTCATACGTAATTCAGAGAGATGCTGTGAGACCTAACACTAATAACACATTTATTAACCTTATAATTATGTGATACAGAGATATCTTTTATTTCAGACAAATTTATGAACTGAAACCAAATTAAAGTATTTTTACAGATTATATACTGCTTTTAGAACTACTGATTGTCACAGAAATCATACCTTTTAGAAAAAGTAGTCAAAACTAACTAAACTAATATACACTTCTGCCCATGAGATTCACAACATTTACAATGGATCACTTTTTGTTATGTATAAACGTGTAAATAATATTTTTTTCCTATACGATTTGCATGGGGCTATTATTGGTTGGTTGGAGCATGGCTTAAGGTCAGTTTCTATATGATAGATGATTCAAATAGATATAAAAAAACAAGATAATATAAAGAACAACGAAGTAAATATTACGTGGTTACTTGATTTCAAATGTAGAAATTTCCACGAAAAGAACAAGCAGGTTCTGTCCAAATAAATTATAATTCTGTCTGAAACTCTAGTAATTATAGTAGATTTTTTCTTCGAACAGAAAAAATTATCTCACACACAAACTTACAATAACAGATTCAAAAATTACAAAAATATTGAACAGAGCAATTCGAATCCACAATCACAATTTCGCGTACATAAAAAAAGAAACGCACATTGACAAATATTTGACTACAATGCTACTTCTCTGCATTGTTTTTATACATGCAGTGAAGTCGTTATAGAAGCTACTGAAGTTATCGCTTCAGAAAATCCAAGACTGTTATGAGGATTTGTCCGATCGAATCTAGTTTTGCGCCAAATTTGTAAAGAAAATTCGTCACCAAGGTTTTACTCCTATTTATTTATCATTTATTAAAGAGTATTCTTTTTTGGCCTATAAACTAAGGTGCCCATCCGTCCTCCTTTTATAGTTCCTATCCTTCCTCGAAAAGTGTCCTCCTACTTATCCTCCTTTTCAATATTTTAATACTAATCTGTTAATCTCTGTATTCAGAGACGAACCAAACATGTTTCCAAAATGTTAAAGAATGGCCTGAAACAAATATCATAGGAAATAACAGTTTTCAATGGTAGTTTTTGACTTTATCGCAAGTAAATTGGGCAGATATAGAAAAAAAAAATGTTGAGTTTATTGAAAGAAATGCCTGATATTAAAATAGATGGCAATTGCCTGTTTGAATAAATTAGAAAACTAAATGTAAATTTAAATTCTAATAAATTTCAACATGCTGAAATTGATAAAAAAATGGATGAAAATACTTAAACCATTTAAAAAATGAACACATTCCACATGAAAATATAATTATTCTTGTAAAATTTACGTTGTGCTACCCTGGAAATAATGCAGCTGTTGAAAGAGGTTTTTTCTGTTGGTAATGATTTTTGGAAAAGTGAGAAATCACGATCGAATGTTAATATTTTAGCTGTAGTGCTTACCGTAAAATTCAGTATGAAGGATATCTTTTGCTCCGAAATTTCCGATGTATTAGAAAATCATATGTCGACACACACACAAAAACTTCATTCAATGGAAAAATACTCGTTTAAGAAAATAATTAATAGGAATGTAAGCGTAGTTTTGTTTGAATTAATAAAATGTTTCCTTTATTTACGTTGTAATTTTTTCTTAAATATTTCGTCCTCCTTTTCATTGTAAAAAAAAACTGGTCACTTTACTATATTTCTTAGCTACTAACTATACCTCCAGCTACAACACTATTCTCACATTCGCAACACATGCTACTATTTCGGCAGAGAAGTAAATAAAGCTCGAAGTGCTAACGAGTTAAAAAGTCTTTTGTTATCCTCAAAAGATTTTAATTATTGCTCTAATATATTGTCCCATAAAGTTACATAACATTAAGGTACTGAAAAATATCTTATAAAAGACGAGGAAAGAATATTAGAATCCAAATGAGTTTGCCAATGATTGTAGTATTTGCCTCGTTTGATGCAAGCAAAGAAACCCATATAACGGATTTCTAAACTCTAACCTATTACGTCTAGTTACATTGGTTTTCCTTATAAAAGATATTTTCGTAGTTTAAGACATCACGAAACACTGTTTTCAAAACATATTACACTAATTAACCATTAATTATATTTATGTATATTTGAGACAGAAAATCATGCTCAATGATTGGAGAATTTCAATAAATAAGAAAAAACTTCAATATGCACTACACAATTTTTTTCTTCTAAAAATAAATATCGATCCTCACTGAAAATGAAAATTCCGTAGGCATTTGAATGACAGACTGTATTTGATCTTTTGTAAAGTAAGGCACACATTCCATATTAATGAGTTTCTTTTTGTTTAAGAGCGTCAGGTCAATTTGAATACTGAAGAAGCTCTCCAAATTGAGCGTGATAGTGTTCGTAGCACCTTGAATGGGAAAAACTATGAGGACGAAAATGCAAATTCCTTGCAAAACATAGGCGCAGTCTGAATTATTCACACAATTGGGTGCGGCAAGAGATAGGAACCATTCTCAACTAATATGGAATCTTCTTTTATACAAATCTGATATGGTAGAAAGTATTTTTCTGATGACAAGATAGATTTCTCACATAAATATGTGCGAGAGATTAGGAGCAACGTTTTTAATATATGAAAACTTTTTCCCTCAGGAATGTGTGTGTGTGTGGAAACGAGTATATTAATATTCTGTAGAAATTTGAATGTCCTTTTTTTAAATAACATATTGCGTGTCACTTATGCCTATCTGGTACAAAAATGCATTTAATACTTTAAGGTATCCGACTACGTTCGGAACCGTGATTTTGCAAATGCGTGTAAATGGATAAAATTTATGATATTTAGTGTCACTTAGATTAGAAAATGCATATAAAATTGTTATAAGAATAGTGTTACAATAAAAAATTATTTAAGTACAATATTTTGACAAAAAATGAACATAGAATGACCCATTTTAAAAAAATATTCTTCTTTTGTGAAAAATGCTTCTATTATAATAATATTTTGCCTGTATATAGCTCAGACCTCTGTACAGAGGCTCAACTAGAATTTTTGAAATATATAACTTAGAAGAGGGTTTATCCATGTTTTACAACAGAGGGAAGAAATTTTAAGAAAAAAACGCTGATAATTATTCAATTAGTTGTAAAGCTGAAAATAATGTGATTTTTTTTTAAAAAAATAGTTCAGACTCTCTGGAGAAGTCTTTACTTTATGTAAACACACAGAATATTATTATTATTTTAGAAGCATTTTTTATAAAAGGAGAACATTTTGAAAAATGATTATTCTAAGTTAGTTTTTTGCCGAAATATTGTATTAAAATAAATTTTTTTTGTCAAAAAATGTCCTTAAAACAATTTTATACATGTATTCTAATCTAAGTGACACTAAATATCATGAAAATTATCCATTTATGCGCTTTTTCAAAATCCCGGTTCCGAACGTAGTCGGATACCTTAATCTACTGTGCTCGTAGACCACTTTTTATACCACAAAAATAGCCTTAAATAGCCCCCAAACAGCAGAACTATTTCAATTCATAATAGAAAAATTATAAAATTTAATTTTTATGTCCTGAATGGTAAACGCGTTGACGTAAAAATAAAGTATAAATAAAACATTGTGATGTATTCAAATTATAACTTTTGCATTTCAACATAAAATTTTTTTCAATGAGATGGTTATCTTCGTATGAATTTGAAGATTAATATTGCTTTCCTTTCAAAACTAAGAAAATTTGTTGCATTTACTTCATACACTCACACATATCAGGATCATACTCAAAGAAACTAAACTGCTGATTAGATCTACGACTCTTTTACACTGAAATATTTTAGATAAGTTATTGGATGCACTATATAGCGCTGAAATTCCACTCCTACTTAAACCTGCATAAACGTGATTGTCTCGACTTCCAACATACTATGCTTGTCATTACTTGTACTTTTATGTACCTTTCTAAAATTTTATGTTAAAATTTTTAATTTTATTTAAAATTTTTAACACTTAAAAATAATTATTCATTTATTTTTACTTTTAAATGAATAAATGTAGGTTACAAATATTTTACTTGATATTAAACCTTTCACCCCCCCTAAAGTTTTATACACCTCCAAATTAATTTTATTTTTACACGGACCCTTCAGCAGTCACAATAACCCCAGGTATCAAAAGGAACCACTTTGGAAACCTATGGACATCATCGTAATGCATGATTATAAACAAAAAACGAACATAGATTTTGCCAAGCAGTGGTGTTTTCCATGAACAGATTTTCTTGGACAATATTGAAAATAATCTAATACTGCATAACAGGGGTAGGCCTTAAGTCGATCGCGGTCGACCGGTGCACTGCCGGACATTTTGGGGTGACCACCTGAAGATTAGCAATTTGTAATTATATACCAAGATATTCAAGATTGGCGGACAGTGTGCAGACTGAGTCTTCTACTGACTTTAACTACAAGAACTTACTTTAGATGAAAATGTTTTATTTTTTACTGTATTTTGAATTGTTTCCTAACAAATGAATCATTTGATATTATATTTGGCTATTATAATCATGTTTGTATCTTCCATTTTGCTTTAAAAGCGATTTTAAAAGTTTATTTTATTGTAGTTAAGCACATATTCTGTATTTATTATTAGGTTATAATAAATATTGTAATTGTTATAGTAAATATTGCGCATCACATCTACGACACTGGGTGGACCGCAACACCTCGAAAAAATTAGAAGTAGCCCAAAACCCGGAAAAAGTCTGTCTACCCTGCTACAGAAGAACGATTCCAAATGTTTTAAAATAGAAAAGATTCAACACCACTCTTAGCATTCATTATGTTAAAACATTTTTCAATCTAAATTTACTGAATCAACTTTGAATAAAGCAAATTAAATCGGCTTAAAGAAAATTTCCCATTGATAGGAAAATGCATTTACTCCAAGAGCATTATTTGCTCAACAAAAGACAACTGCAGTTCAAGGTTCAAGGGCTTGTAACCTCTAAGAACCTTGTGTATAATACTGACCTGGAAGGAATCGGCAAAGTTTGTGTGTTCCTTTCCTATGCGTTAGTAAACAAGCCAGCCATTATGTTTTCGAAGAATACAGATCTGTTTTAACAAAACCACTTGTGCTTCAAGCGTGTAAACTAACTCCGCGTAGTATTTAACTCAAGTAACGTCATGAGGTTCATTTCATTTCATTTACGGAATAGATTACAACCACTTAAATTCTTTGGGACCGGAAGCCAAGATTTTCTTTAATTGATTATGTAGGTTAAAAGACAGTTTTATATATATAGGCCATTTACTTAAATTGAGGTCACAGCACTCTCAAAAATATGTAGAAATAAAAAATTAAAAAAATGTCGGAGAAACAATAATTAGCCAGAGGATCAAACTTTTCATCATACTTTATGAGTCGGAGAACCGAATTTTTAGAAAAAAAAAATTCTGTTTGAATGGAGTCTGGTGATTTAATTTCAGATTTCATATTTTACTGTGTTGTAATACTTTCAAAAACCTTTTTGTAATTTTTTTGCTCCTTTTTTTTAAAGTGCGGTTTTAAAAAGAGGGCGTGATTTTGCGATATGCATTATTACTCGTAACGCGAGTCGATCCTAAATGCGCCGCAAAAAAGTTAATGACAACTTAACTTCCAAGGAGAAAATATCACCGTAATTAGGTTTTCTGAGAAGTTGGCATGTATTATATAAACATAAAAAAGCAGCAGTTTCTTTTTGATTCGTAAAAAAAGAAAATACTTAACATGAGCGATTATGTAAAAAAAATCATTTTCCAGTTATTCAAAGAGTCATTCAATAATTTTTAACAAATAAATTTTTTTTGCGAAAATAAAAACAGAAAAAATACGATTTAATAAAAAGCAAGAAAAACAAAAGTTTAATAATTTGAAGCTACATAATTTACATTCCCATGGAAACGTTATTCCTTTCAGTGTTCTTGCTGTATGCCGATGATAATATTTCTCATAATACAAGAAATTCCCGTTGAAAAAATTTCAAATTATATAAATTTCTATTAGACGGAATAATACAGATTTATTTTTCTGGTAGAAAACTGAGAAACTCATTTTTAATCCTTTTTTATTTTCTTGGAATTTTTAATTTATCTTTGTAATTACACGGAATGTGTGTGAATTTAAGTTATTTTTTTAATGTTTTATTCAGTTTTAGTCTAAATTATAAAAAGGCAATATGTTGACAAGAAATAAACATTACAAATATATAAATTACAGTCGGACCTCTATATAAAGAAGTCGCTAAATCCCGAAAAAAGTTCGTTATAAGGAAAATTCGTTATAAAGAGGGTCATCTTTCAATTTTCTTTATAAACCACACAAAACAAATTTTAAACTCATACACACTATATATTAAAAAAAAGGTAATTATTCACGCCTTTTTGTAAATTATTATATATTTATTTCATATATCTTACCTATAAAAAAATAAGAAACAAAGAAAAACTGTAAGGAAAGTTTCTTGACGCTTTTATCCACTTCCTGAAGAAATAAATTTTTTCTTTGATGCTCAAGCACTTACGTTTTTACATTTTCGAGCCACAAGAAAGGAAGTTACCAGTACGACTAATCAACACTACAAATGAACGGAGACTAGTTCATGGACACGGGGACACGAGACAACTCCCCTGAGGGTGAAAGGGGATATCGAAGAGGTTTCCAGTGAACTGGACAATGGGGGCTAATGGTTGCACTTCTTGGATGAAACACCCAGAATTTTATTACTTTCAGGGAGTTAGGTCCCTAATAAAACCAGTTCATGATTTATAACCCTCATAAAATGAGTTAAAAGAAAGAATAACTTGAAATGTTCATAAATGCTTAAAAAATGGGGAGAGAAAAAATTAAATCACAAGAAAAAAAGTTCGTTATATAGGAAATGCACTTCGCTAATGGGAGATTATTTTACGAAGAAAATCGTGAAATTTTTTTGGTTCCAGGAAAAAGTTCGCTATAATGAAAAATTCGCAATATAGAGGTTCGTAATATGGAGGTTTGACTGTGTTATATTATATTTGGATTTATTGTTTATATGAACGCCAAATCATAAAGTACGAAGGACTTCGTAAATTTTACTTTGTCGAGTGTCGAGGACGACACCTGAACAGGCATCACTCTCTCTAAACTTCTACGCAACAAATTAAACGTGCATCAACCTTTCTACAAAGCTGGTCTTTTTTTTTTTTTTGTTTTGTAAGAAACTTTATTAACTTCGTAAAATTTATCGCCAATCTTATAATAAAAAAAAATTTAATATAATACAAATGTATATTTTTTCATTTTCCTTCAGATTAAACGTTTCATTACCAGTGTTTCATTTTAGATTCATTGATGTGCTATTTACTTAACATATTATCTGATATTTAACTTTATAAATAATTTGATTTAAAGTTGAATTTAATATTTTAGGTGATAATACACAGCTATATTTTATATCAATCAATATATTCTGAGCAGTCATTAAAATGTATTACATTCCCTCAAGCATTTTTTGTTTCATGTTTTTCCACTCCTGATTTTCAGTTGATAAATTAAATTTTTGAACTAAAGGCAAAATTTTCCTACCATTTAAATAACATTACCGTGCCTATGTACCTAAAAGTTGAACTCCCTGCAAACTTTTCTCCTCAACACAGCACATTCTTAATTCATTATTTGCCTTTTAATGCTGTTTGCAAAAAAGTGAAAAAATGTTATTATAGTACAACACCAATTCAAGATATAATATTTAGAAAGATAGATCCCAGATCTTCAAAACGAAATAAAATGCATTGTTAATTTAATTCGTTGAATAAAAAATGCACATTTATTTTTAATTTCAGGAAACAATATTGACAACTTCCTAAATAGTTTTAATACAGTTCATACGTTTTTTTCCCATACACTTTAAAGATTAAAGAGGCATCATGAATAAAATTCATCTTTATAAATGCCAATCATACAATACGAGGAAAGTTAATTCTATCAAATTATCGCAAAAATACAAAAGAAATTTATATTTATTTAAAACTGTATTCAATCGTTATTTCCGAGCATAAAATAAAAGGCCTCCGCGTAGAAGAATCGAAATGTTCATGTTTTTTAAAAGTTGTATTATGTATGGTATATATGGTTAGGCATGACAAATTCATGTGATTATCTAACAATGTAGTTCATCTCTATTGTGAATCAATTCTACCGCTATAAGGCTGAAAGAATAGATTAAGAAGATATATGGAGCGAACCATGACATCTACTCGTATATCAACAGACGCAATTTGGCTAAACACTAGCCTCGCCACCCTGACTGCTCCACTAGACACACGCTGTTGAAGCGTTAGTGTTTTATGTCCTCGATGAAAATATTAAGAGAAACAAACTTTTCTACATTCTAATTACTTCCTCGATGATATACGTCATTACGTCAGGTTACGTCCCTAAACTCGATGATGTACGTTCAACCGCTCGCGTGAATCGATGATAAACGAATCGAGCCAGACAGCCTTTGAAAAAATATTCCAAGTCATTGATAAGAATTAAATCAACCTAGAACAGGCC
Organism: Trichonephila inaurata madagascariensis; assembly: GCA_019973955.1. NCBI lineage: Eukaryota > Metazoa > Arthropoda > Arachnida > Araneae > Nephilidae > Trichonephila > Trichonephila inaurata. Next base: position 248,867 of record BMAV01013625.1, on the reverse strand, counting down.
CCTTGACCTTTGCAAACCTTCGACTTAAACATTCCGTTGGCTCTATCTGGAAGTAGAAGAGAAAAAAAAATCCTATGAAGGGTGGTGGCGCATTGTATATATATAATCAATTCCTTAAGAAAAACGTGCTGGATGCGGCCAAGCTATAAAGCACAATATTTTCTGTAATGACTACACTGTATGAGAGCACGCGCATGCTGTGGGACCTTTTGACCTGAGCATGGGTGCCTCTTTGACCTTTCGCATACAGATGATTGTATAGGCCAGGTAGGTAATTCATGAAGTGGGGAGTGAAAAGGTTGTAGATTTCTGGAAGTCACCTGAAAACTATCTTTCTTTTCGAAAACTCGAAATTACCGATTTAGAATCAGGTGGTGTTGATAGACAGGTTTGTAATTTTATGTTGAAGGAAACGAGTCATCGCGGAATCTAATTAAATTAATGATTATATAACGTATACTTAGTACTGTTTAAATTTAAAGTTCTGAAAAAAATTTTATTGTGTACAAAAATTACCTAATGTTGCAATTTATTTTTTAAAATAACTTGCACTAAATTGTTGTTAAGAGTTAAATGGATTATAAGAGTTGAAAATATATTTTAGTAACACATTTAAAAATAAAGAGTTTGGACGAAAAAAAATTCTTTAAAATGGTAAGTATTAAATTGAATAAAAATTTTTATATTTTGTGGAATTCCCATGCAAATTTACAGAGGAAAAAGATGTATCTAAATTAAAACGAGTTCCTGTTTTTATGAGATTTTTGAGACATCTTAAGATTGTTATATTTTGAATGCTTCTATCGCTTCAAAGTTAAGTATTTTTCTTCCTTTCAAATTTATAGTGTAGTATAAATATTGTTTTCTAAAAACACGAGATTTAAAGATTTTAAAATTGAATATTAGTTCCCTATTTGCTCGTAAACCAGAATATTATTACCGATAATTACACTAAAAACTTAATAGTGAAAATATAAGTGTCTTATAAAAATATTTTGCTTCTTGCGAATGATTCTTCATTCGTTTGTGATTTGGGCCATTTTAACTAAATTATAAAGATTTACTCACTGTATAAATAAAAATTTAAGTATATTTATATTGAATACAAAAAAAAAAAAATGAATTTGGGTGAATTGATTAAAAAGACCAAACAATAGATATCTTAATAAAATGCCGAAATTATCATGCATTGCATTATTTTAATGATTAAATTTGCACATTTTTTTGCAGGAATTTTGCAAGTAAAAAAGTGACTAACAAGATAAATTTCGAAAAATTTAACAAGCAAACTTACATATTTTATTTAAAAAAATGTTATTCTATCTAATTGCATTCCCTGGTATGAAATAATTGTGCAATATTTTTCAAAATAACAATCTTATTTTAAACGTGTTTTTTGATGGGAAAAAAGGAAGAAAGGGAATAATATTCTTGAGAAAAAAAATAGATAAAAATACAACGCCATACCGCGCCTGTATTGAATATAGACCAACTTTTTTTCTCTTCTCAGAAGACGTTCCGAAAAAGTTCAAAATCAATTATTCGAAGCGAAATTTCCGATTAGATTTTTGTAGGGTATGTCATTGCTCTTTCTTTCATTCACTGTAAACCCCATTGCAATGCTAAGAAAATTCCTTTTAGGGTACTGACCATTATTTAATTGCGTGCCTGTAATTTCCCTATGCTTGTAACACAAGAAAGATTGATTTTATATCGTACACTGACCCTCACACGATGATTGATGCCGTTATCTAGCTGTAAATTTTTAAACAGTGTACCTGTGTCGGTTCGTTCCACCGAATTACAATCACCAACTAGAACACGACTGTACAATGAACTTAAGAATATTCAGTGTGTTGTAGTGAAAGTTGTAATATTACTTTAACAGTTTCATGACACAACCGTTCAGTCACTTAAAGGGGTAATTGAAGTTCTGCAATTGTTTGACTCAAGATAGGTCTGTAATGAAGCACTTGGGGGAAATTATTTGAAGTTATGCTTTATAACTAATGTACTGTAGTTCTCAAATCAGTTGAAACACTACAGTTAATTAAGTTTGGGTTATGTTTCTATGGGGACTGAAAAACATACCATTATCTCGAATCTTTGAATACATTGAAGAAATGAACTTCAATCAATATAATAGTATGCTTAAAAAGGCGAGTTTCATTTTAATATTAATCTTTAAATCGGGGATGTTTTATAAAAAACAAATTCGAAAACAAAAAATAATGAAAACAAAGGTCTACTAATTTCTTGTATAAAAACGGAATGCAACTCAGTTAAGCAGGAATCAAATAGAGAATACACGACATAGAAATACATAAAACACCTCTCCACACTCATTGAATCAATACAAAGAAATTCAAGGGGCCATGGGTTCATTTAAAGTAAACATTAAATATAATTGGAAGGCTCCTCTTATATAAAAATAAATTTTATCTAACTGTAGCAGTGTTCTTGTTAATATGAGCGAGAAAGACTTACATTTTCATATAAACTAATGGTTCAAATTACTAGACAGATATGCATCATTCGTTTAAGAGAGAGAGAGTATTTCAAAATCAATTATTTTTAAGAAAGACACATGTTTGAAGAACAAAATGTTGAGTTCCCTAAAAATAAATTCATAGAATATTTACATTGATAACTAACAAGACTAGGTTTTCTTTCAAGGGAAAGTCTGCAGTGCGATAAACACTAAACCCAAGTTAATATGAGATATATAGAAATGAAATAGAAGAGCATCTGGTGATAATTTATCAACGTATTTCATACCCCGGACGCTCACGCTGAGCAAAGTAACTATTAAAGTCAGCTAGCACAAACAAAAGTTGCTCGTGAAAGATAAACCAAAGCTATTATCTCACTTTCCCAACAATACTGTTGCAAGAGCACGTTATTTCTCTCAATAACCAACCATTGATTTCAAGCAAAACCTGTCTTATTTATGGATTTCTGAAAGCATAAAGTTGTACCTTTGACGTCGCAGAAGTGGATGTCTTCGGTAAGAAGAGGCCTCCATGGGCGATCAGGGTCAAGATGTTGAAGGAGTGATAGATGATGCTGTTGGAATGAACTCTCATTGTAGGAGAAGGGATAAATAACATAATCTCCGTGAGATAAATGAATGTCACCTGTCTGGAATAAGAAAGGATACATTAATAAATTGAATGACACACATACAACACGACATAGAGCCCAATACTGTAGAGTAAATTAATGAAAATGCATGATAATCTATTCAGATCACAGTGTAGCATTATCTATTTATCTTTTCAGGTAACTATCAATAACTTAAAATTTTGTTTGCTTTCAACACTCTTCGTTTGAAGAATATATCCTTTAAGAGAATCATGATGAGATATTATTAACTTCGAAAAAGAGAATGATGCTTTTACCAGCACTCCTTTTCTCTACATTTTGAATGTGTGTGGTCTTCGTGGGTTAAAGAAAATATTTTCTGTTTATGTACCAAAGTTCAACTTCCCTTACGGTGATATCGTCGATAATTTTTATGTTTTATAATACATAGATAAAGAACAGAAAATAATTGTTATGTTGATTTTATGAAGAAATTAAGTTGCCTTTAATTTGATGGTAGTATTAACACTCCCAAAATGATACATACACACACACATATAAATATCCACACATAAATATACACATACATACACACATAAATACACACACACATACATACACACACACATTCATACACACACGTAAAGGTATACAAAATAATTTTATATCTTACTCCGCACTATCACTTTAAATATCAATTTCTTGGCTATAGAATTTTTTTTAATAAGTAAAGGCGAACACTTTCAGAAGTGAATTGTTTTCCCCTCATATTTTTATTAAAATTAAATAAATGTGAAAGGTCTTATAACTTTTCTTCATTCTCTAGTTTTAATATCCATTACATCTCTCTTCATTTTTACCTCCCTTTTACACTTGCATAATATCTACATACAATGAATTGACTCTTGTTCACATGGTTTCTAATTAACGATTTGGAGATTTTTGCTTATACACTTCATTATTTTTAAAAAAGATAGGGGAGTAAATAAAAAGTGATGCAATAATGAATTTATAAATACGTACATGGAAAGATATACAAAATGTCATTTTTTGTCAACATATAAATCAAATTAAAAGTCATTTACCAACGATAAAATTTTTTTGAGCATCGGAATTCATTTGAACTATCTTTTTATAGAAGCGATTTTGATTTACGGTCTCTATAATTACAGAACGGGAATCAGATTTAAAGCACACAAGTGAGGCATTTTCTCATCAGAAACTGTAAAAAGTATGAGATTAAAAAATAAAAACGCGTTGTAAAAAGAATACTAAAATTTCATGTCATAGCAGTCAAAATAAGTTAACTGTTCCTGAAGCGTTTCTTTCTATATAATATCGTATAAATAATGCTATTATTAAAGGGAACAATTTCAAAAGAACTATTTTTACAAAAAATGAAGTGAACTCTGGAGATCTTGTAAACATTGATCGCCTAAATTTTAGATTAATATTTTGAGAATGGATATTTTTTGACAGAATTTTTGTATCAAACTGATAAAAATAACAGATGTATAAAATATTTTATCTGTCTAATTAATCAACATATGTTTTAAAAAAACCTGAGATAAATTTTCAAGAATCAGTAAATCCTTGCACACTTTATTAAAATGTCTAATATCATCAACTCAAGATCTTTCAAACGGAACATTGAAAAGATAGAAAGCATTCTCATGTAATTGAAAAACTGGAATTCAAAGGTATTAATATAAAATGAAATTACAAATATCAATTGCTTTTTTCCCCATGCGTTTATCTTTTTATGGCAAGTTTAGTCAATAATTTGCGCAGAAAAAGGAAACGTGATACAATTATCTGTTCACCTTGCGAGAAATCGTGTTTTCCTCGGGAAACTTATGACTCATAGTACGAAAATCCATTTCTGTTTTTGCTCGGCCTTGAATGTACTAAAAAATGTACGTTAAAACCATTATATTCCCATCATTAATGCACACCTGATCATCGATATTAATTTGCGAAGCCTTCATACAATTCTTCATACAAGCACAATTCTTGGGCATATTAGCAGTGTACCAGAATTCGGTCAAGGTACAGAAAGCAGTTGAATAGATACTAAGAATTAACAAATGAACAACAGAAAGAATAAAACGATTGACAAGTACAAAACAATAACAATGACTTTTTTAAATTCATTCAAACAAACCTAAATATGGAGAGCATATACAACAATTTAGAAAAGGTGTCTAGAAGTCAGAAAACTCTTCAGGGTCAGTGTGAAATCGGTAAGGTTAAATGACCTTTCCGGTTGAAGGCATGGCCTTCGCTGTAGGACTGGAATAGCTGATAAAGCAGTAGGGAAGGGGGATCTAATATCATCAGTCATGCACAGATTAAAGTTGCTTCCTCAAGGCAAATGAATGTAATGAGAATCGATAAATAGTTCCCAAATAGGAAAAAAAAATCGTAAAGTAGAGTGACTGTATCTTAAGCAAAATCTAACTCTGGAGATTTGTTTTTGCATTTCAAGGATGTTTTCAATCTTATTCGAAAGTAAATAAAACAAAAGAATGCAATGACCATTCCATTGCTGTTGCCGAATGACTCACGGGGCAACTAATCAGTTCGTGGGTAAAAGGGATAGGATTATTAATCTTGGTATTCCACTCTATTAGAATGGACTCGTCCTTTTCGACAGGTAATTGAAGCAAAAAATTGGAATTGCCTACTAACAAGGGATATCAAAAGGTGCAATTTTCTAATATACAAGAGCTATAATCTGTTGCATTATATCTTTATCATTAACTAGTATTAAAGCATTAATACTCAACGCAGTCTTAAGCATATTATTTTTAAAACGTTTTATGTTAATGTAGTTATTGGAAAGAAAATTCACATCATAAACTGAAAAATGTTTTTCATTCACCAGTATTTATTCATAATACATAATGAGAATATAGAAGATAAAAAACATCCATTAAATACCATAGACTTTATGAGCAGTAACATATAAGTATCCGTTTAGGTTAAAATAAATAGATAAATATTGCGCATCTATTTCAATATCATATGCTAAAATCACAACTATTATTTCAGTTTTTTACTATGTTTTAGATAAGTATAAACTTGAAATAAATATTCTTCCATCAGATTCACAATATAAAGAGCCAGAAATAGTTTGTGCAATTATTTAAGAGGAAAATCGCTAGAAGGAGCATTATTTAATAAAACGTGTTTTGAACATATTTTTTTCTGAACAAGTTTTGTATACAATTAAAATCGCACCATAAAAATTCATGGATACAGTTTTAGTTTAAAAACTATTGCAGGTACAAAGCTTATTTTCGCTAAAACGGAAAAATTATACAAAGAAAACATTTTAATATAAAATCCATATAAAACATGTATGCAAATTCCTTCTTGGATTTAAAATAAAAATAAAATAAAATAAATGTAGTTTATAATTATCTGAGCCAGAGTATATTATCGAGCCTGTGGACAAGAATACATTATGTGCATGATATTTTTTGATAACTATTAAAAGTAACCTAATAGCATACTTCACTTTTATTATTTTAAAAAATGTAGAATAAGAGAATCCATAACTCATGTTTGTTCCAAAAAGTTCTTACATGCATATGAATATTTTTTTTTAGTCTCACCTTTTGATGATGGAGTTTATCTGATATGATTTGTAATTTTTAAGGAAAATTCAGAATTTTTATTTTCTATAGAATTTTTCGCATTAAATATTATAAATATTATGGAATGAACTTGAAATTCTAACCCATAACGAACAAGAAAAAAAATAACTTAGAAAAATGTACAATCCTTAAATTACAAAGGACTTCAAGTGCTGAATTCACTTAAGCTAACGATTTTTAGGTGTGCCTTTTAAATTAGTCAGGTTAAGAACGAGGGTCGAGAAAACGAAATGTTAAGAGCAAAAATTGAAAAGAATGACATTACTTTGTCACATATATCTTTAAAACATTCTTTATTTCTATTAAAATATAACGTAAGGCTAAATGTCAACGAGAAATGACAGCAGGAGTTCCCATTTGTAAGCAACAGCTTGTTTGTTATACAAATCTTTTTAACCTTAAAATTTTGTATTTTTCTCAAAACTATGTCAATGGCGCTTAAGGTATTGAGAATAACCCCTTCAAATGCTCAAAGGTTAATGTTTTTTAAAAGTAGTAAGTGGGAGAAAAAACCCAGGCCATAATATATAGAGAGCAAAACAATACAGAAAAAAAAATTCCCGCAGAAAATATTTTAAAATTATATTTAAAAATAATTAATATGTAAAATTTTTTGCCTTTTTTATTTTAAATGGAAAATACTTACCATTAACAATTAGCAATAACTGTTGACGGTAGTAAATGTAAAAGAAACAAGTAATATATATAAAAAAATTGAAGTCAATTCTTACTTAAATCAACAAAGAAAAAAAAAATTTAGTTACTTTTTAATAAATAATTACAATTAATATAAATATGTATATACATATGACAGAATCACAATATTAAGTGGCAAAATAGAAAGTGATTTTCTTTGCAATTTTCCATTTTCCTTTCTATATATGGTGTTGGACTATTATTTTTGTTTATTACTATTTATTCATTAATTAAATAGAATTGATGAATTAATATTTGAAAAAAAACACTGTATTAACATCAAGTGTCATTCGCTGCAAGTTTAAAAAATTCTATTTGAACTTGAGTGGATGAATAAAAAGTATTTTATTAACGACTGAAAATTTGAACAAGATATGTGTATGTAAATATATATATGGGAGAGTGTGAACTAATAGTGGGAATTGAAAAAGCTATCTGTAGTTTTAGTTAAAATACAAAAAAGAACATAAATGAGAAGGGAATAATATGCTGCATGTACAATTAAATAAATGTCAGCATGGGTAAATAAATGGTAATGTGAATATTTTTTTTTTATAAATAAACTATTTTAAAGTCAATGCTAAGTTATTCAATCCCGACAGAAAAGTATTAGATAGAAAGAATTACCGAAGCTAATTATCTTCACATGTGTTTCCGGAAAAAACAATGCAAATTCAAAATTAATTAATTTTCTTCTTGTGTTAATGTAAGCTCTTTTTCTCAACATCTCGAAGAATAAATTTCCAAAAGGGTGGGATATTACTAGAAACGTTGACATTAAAATAAACATTACGCTTATAAAGTTCAGGGTGAAATACAAGTAGTTGGAAACTTACAATGCAAGTGGAAGTTCCTTATTACATAAACCGTTCCACTTCAATTTAAGTGGTTTAAAAAGCAATTTAAGGAAAACTATCCCTAACAAGAGTCTCTTATGTCCCCCCTTTTTTCCCAGTTGACGAGCTGCAAATGTTCTGCGTGTAATAATGGTTTAGACATGACGCCGATCAAAACAGCTCTGCTTCACTGAAAAAACACTTCACTTTAGAGGTGTAAATTACATAACGACGTGAAACGAACAAAATTTCATAACCAGTAATATAAAGATACGGAAAGGAAATACTTTTAAAGTTTATTTTCTCAAGAAAGATAATGTAAATAAAAACAGCGTGAAAGTAATAATGAAACAAGGTCTTCCCACTCAAGAAGTGTCACTATTTGATTCACGAAGAAATAATTTCAAAGAAACTTATCGTAGATATTTTAATCGTGAATATCGTGAAATTTAAATAATTTAAGATATGTATAATGCATAAGGATGAGTTATATAGAATGACATTATATATAGATTTAATATATTAGATTACTTTAGTAGATTTTTTTACTGAAATTAAATATTTAAATATTCGTCCCCAGTAATAAAACAATAAAACTTTTTGGCAAGATTAAATTTAATCTCTCAAATAATCACTTACTATAAAATTTGCTAATTTTATCCGGAAAAACCACAAAACCAACAATATACAAATTATAAACAATAAAAGGTTTAACTTAATTTTGGTTCGATACAGCATTATTGTTGGATATTAAATCATGAAATGCACAGACCTATTTGTTGAATTAATCGGTTGGATTTTTTTAGAAAAACATCTAAATGTGGCGAGTGATTTTAATACTTATTAACATTTATAAGCGAAACCTTTCTTATGAATCTGAAATATCTCGTTAACATACTAAACTCAGTGGCGCAACAGCCCATAAGGGCTATGGCCTACTGTGCCCATCTCAGTTTTCGTGACCTTGGGTATTGAGGTGTATGAGCAGATGTTTTGGTTAGGTCAGTCTGACGTGAACCTCCCAGTCTTAAGTTCTCAAGCAAGCTTGGTACTCATTTATCGACCCACTGAAGGGAAGAAAGGTTGAGTCGACCTTGCCCAGGCCAGGGTTTGAACTCCGAACCTGTGGCATGGAAGCGAGATACGTTACCACTCAGCCACTTTGCTTCATCTCTTTAAAGTATCCAAACACTAAAACTCACAAAGTTTCAGTTTTTGAATCATAAAGTTATTAAATGAATTTTAAATAATCGAATACTGTAGTAACGTTATATTAAAATGCTAATGCAGTAGAATACATGCAACGAAAACACCCTTATAAAAAATTCATTACATTCTCCGTTGAATTATTATTTTTACATTTTAAATAAGTTTAATAGGAAGTTTAAAGACGCACATTAGTTATAAAAATGTCAAACTGTTTTAAATATTTCATTTACATGTTACGAAATACTTAGCAGACAGCTGTCAGTTCACGATTTAGACATATGCCACTGCAGAAATCAAATTTAAGAGTATTATTATGAATTCAGTTATTTCAAAAGATAGTGAGAAATAACATGATTGGCACTGAATTGTAAAGTATTCATTATATTTCTATCATAGTTGAAAATATGAATAGTTTAAGTCCAAAAGGTCAAAGTGTAGAAAATTTGAATATCAATTTTGTGAGCTTCAACTTAAATCCAAGTGCCAAACCCATTTCATTCTGAAAGAGACAACTTACTTATAGTACTCTTGCATTTTAAGAGTTTAAGTATGCCAAGCAGCATACATTACAGTTGTCCATGTTTTGCCAAAAATCTCAACTTATGGTTTCACGACATACTATAAAGAAGCTTATATCTATTTTTATCTGTTCAAAAGTTCAAATTTCAGGAATTTTGCAAGAGATGCAAAATTTTTTTTTTCCCAAACAGGAAGGACATTTTTGAATATGAATTTCTTTCCAATTGCAAGGAAGAAAATAATCGGACTTCTTTGGGTAATCTAGAAAGTTTAGCACCCAGGCATTTGTAAAACAAAAACATAGTAATTATTAGAATTAAGTATAGAAGTTCCATAAAAAGTTTAATGATATAAGCTTAATATAAAAATATTAATAAAAAAACTCTTTGAAAACAAATTAAAATTGATAAATACCTTTAAGATAAACTAATGAAAAAAAAAATGCTTAAAATAGATTAATTCTTCAGAATTAACGAAAGCATGATATGGGATGCTGTACAATCATACCAACTTAGAAAAAATTGAGACGGAAAATACAGAGTTATATTATTTTTATTTTAAAGAGACAAATGAAATTCTTACTGCAAAATTCTTATTTAAGAAAGTTGATACTTAATAAGAATTTTTTCCCGACCAAAACCGCGCGCGAGTTGAATTTGAAATATTATTCCCTAAATACTTATAACAGAAAGTCTGGTAAAACTACTATTTAATAAAAGAAAGTGAACATCTCAAGTTTAAAATGTAGAGATTAATGCAGAAAAAAATCATGTATTGTACATGTTCGAGTGTACTTTGTTGAAAACCATACGTATTGTACATGTGTGTGAATATTGCAACATATTAATATTATCTTTACTGCCCATTATATACAACTCTTAGTGTAACTATATAAATGATTACGACTTTTATTCAATTTTAATTCATTCTCTCCCTATATATATTGTTCAAATTTTTCAATCGTTAATAAAATACTTTCTACTCATCCATTTAAGTTCACAAATGCATTTTTTTCCAAATATTTAGTTCATTAATTAAATTAAAAAATGAATAAATAGTAACAAACAAAAATAACAGTCCAACAGCATATATAGAAAGGAAAATCGTTCATCGTGTCCGTAGCGCAATGAATAGCGCGTTGGACTCCTAATCCAAAGGTGGTGGGTTCGAATCCCACCTGGGATGGCCTAGTTGAAAAGAATGAGATTTCTTTTTACTATTTTATTAGAATATTTTTAAATTTAATTAATGGATGAATAGTAACAAACAAACAAAAAATAGTCCAACACCGTATATGGAAATGGGAAATTGTAGGGATAATCTCTTTCCTTTTTGCCACTCATTGTGATTCTGTCATATGTATATACATATTTATTTTAATTGTAACTATTTAATAAAAAGTAACTAAAATAAAATTTTCTTTGTTGACCTAATTAACACTGACCTTTGTTCAATTGAATTGAAAAAACTATTTTTATAATATTTATTTTTTTCATGCCCTCGAAAATGGATTCAGAATGCATATCTCACGTATCTTAGAAACAACATTTAAAAAAAATCTCACACACTTTCCATTTTCTAGAAAATAGCAATAAAAGGAAATAAATTAAAAATTTAATAACTTTAAAAACACATCCCTTTCTAGTTTGAACAAAGAATATTCAGCAAATGTTAAATGTAAAATGCACCTTTCAGCAGAAATGACAGAGAAGCTCACCATAGGAACATAAATAAACACATCAAAATATGCTTTCAACATCTAACAAAACTTCCTTTCCCTTTTAAAACTACCGTTAAGCTGGTCTGAAAAAAAGACACGTCCACAATGAGCGATCGCAGGGGAAAAAAAGGATAGTAGCAGTTCAATGGCAGTTAGTTTTAGGTCACGTGCGAAAGTGATGAAGGGCAACGCAAGACCTGGCGTGTCAATTACCTCTTCAGGAACACATTGAAGCAGATTTCTCTTCCAGCACAGACGAAGCAAAATGACGGAAATAACCTTCGTCCATAACGGAGAAACCGTATTCTTCGTTACACTAGGTCAACGGCAAGGAGGGACAAAACTTTCAACCAAAGAAGAAATAGCCCTGAATAATGCTTTGTTTGGTCATGAATCGCAGTCTGCATATAAAAGTTATGTTTGTTTTGCTGCCGTCAGGAACTGAAACATTTTAGACAGAGACCCTGTGCTGTCATCCAAAAGGAGCTTGTCCAACTTTTGTTGCTTTTTCCAAGCGGTATACAGTAGGAAACAAAAAATAACCATGCCATTTAAAGTTCACTTCGTGTGTGTTTATGTTCTAGAACAAGTGTAAAAGTTCAAGAATAGAAGTTGTCCTTAAAAAATAGGATAGTAATTAGAAGTACATTGACGGAAAATAGACAATCCAACGCCGCCAATTTTTTTTTTGTCGCTTGTCTCTTTGAACATACGAAATTAAATCTATGGTATAAATAAACTTAAAAATCAGGAACCTATTCAAATGTTTTTCATTTCCAATCCATTCAAAATGCAGAAGGCACAAAATTTAAAAATAAATCTCAAAAGAAGCAACGTACGAGCAATTTAGAAAATTATTTAAAGCGCAACGAAAAATACACTTGAAGGCAATATTAGATAAAATAGCGTATTATATTGCAAAGAATATGATTTTAGTATGTTAAATATTTTTTTGTTCACGTCATGTTAATATAAATATTTAAAATGTAAAGTTTTAAGTTTCTACAAGAATCTCAATTTAGTTATGAAAGGTATGAGAACAGATTCGGTTTTAAAAAAGTGTAAAAAAATTTAGCACTCCTAAGCACCCCAAGATTTATTTTTCTGAATGCACATTAGTCTCGTTTCAAATTGCAATATCATTATAATATTTAATATTTAATTAATATATAAAATATCCATGGCATCCCCCTGAAAATTTCCAAAAAAAAAATCCCACTTTTATTTTAATAAACAAAATTACCACGGAAAAAACACCCTTTACGAAAATAAATATTTCGATTGGTTTCATAATTCAGTCATTTGCGTCCGAAATATGTTATCTTTAAAGACTGCTAAGAATAAAATTTAAAAATGTATGAAATACATCTGAACTGAAATGTAACCTTTAAGAGACTCAGAATGAGAGTGTCCTTTTGATTATTGCAATCCACTCGTTTAGAACAATATTTCATTTATAGGTTGCTTTGGAGAAAAAAATAGCTTTAAATAAGTACAGCAAGGGAAATATAAATGACAAACTAAAAAACATGAGTGAATTTAATATGTGGACAAAGAAAATGGAAATACCAGCCTATTATGAAACATAAATAACTATCCAGCTTAAAAAGTCTTCAATTCGAAAAATAATCTTCAGTAAAGCAAAGTATAATCTCTGAACTAAACAGAATTTTTTCCTTACAAACATGTCGAAAATAATCATCTTAGCAGGCAAACATCTGAAAGAAAGAGCACAGTAAAGAATGTTACCATTCATAAGAATATGCATTTTAGGTATGTCGTATTATGAGATTTGTGTATTTCCATAAACAGCTAATGTTATATTTCCAGTGAATATAAATTTCACAAAAGAGAACTCATAATCTTTGTTTTCATAAGCGACACAAAAACTCAAGACCAAAGTTCAAGTAAACTTCTCTTTAGCTATGTATTTTGCAGAGTTTAAAAAACATCCCGAAACAAGTTTTCAGAGCAGCAATATTGTTAGTACAGAGGCTCAAATGTCTAGCAAAAACATCACCTCAAATCACCCACCAAACCTGTGTAGCGGTTTTTCACTACAAGAGATTATCTCTCAAACCCTACATTCAGGTTGGTAATAGTGGGGGTTAGGAGTTCTTTTGAAGATTCGCGCTCAGGGGCTAAATATCTAGAATGAAAATTTCGTGAGGTTATGTCAACGTTCATGGAAGTAGTGATGCATCGGAGCAGAAAATTTGCGAAGGTGTTGGTTGACCCCATCTTGACCTTGAAGGGGGCCAAGGCGGTCTAGTGTCTCATTAAAACTACAGAAATCAAAGAGCAGTGGGATCTAACTGACAAGCCACTTCGACAGGTGGAAGTCAAAATTGATTGTTGAACCTCGAAAGCTGAAGGAGGGGGATGTCAAGGATTTCATAGATTTTTTTCTGCTTTTTTTCTTTTCTTTCTTTCCTTTTGCTTTGCTTCAGCCGCCCTCTTTTCTTTTCTGCAGACAAACGGCAGACGGGGAGGTATGCAAAGGTGTGTGTCGAACAATTTAGGCGGGAGGAGTATAGACTGCTCATTGAAGGACAAACAAGTTATGTCGCTGGGCATTTTAGATGTATGGTAAATATTTTGCTAGTGTAGGAATACAAACAAATAAATTGGCCCATGTGCCAAAGAAGAGTACATGAAGTTCATTCCTTTGTGACAGCAGCCTGTTTCCTAGTATTTATTTCTATATTAAACCTCTATATTTTCGTATATTAGAATCAAATTGTGTGGGTAATGCGCTAAGAGTCACGTACATAAATTGTTGACATATTTGGCATTGAGAGAGAGAGAGATTAGGTATTTCTGATTGATCAAAATGAGATCAGTTATACTTTTTTTGTAAGTTTTCAGCTTCTGTAAAATGAACAAATTGTTATCTTATGAACTGTAATTTGAATGAAATTCAATCGTTAAACTGATAATTAAACATCATTAACTTTAATTTAATTGAACGAATTAAGAATATTTATGAATAATATTTATATACTTTTTCGTAGGAGTTGTTACAGTTTTTGATTTTGAATAACGCGATGAATATTTTATGCAAATAACAGCCTACTATGTATTTATTTTAATGAAAGCAATTAAAATCCATTTTAATGAACACTTAATTCATTAAAATATACTTCTTTGCCTACATATTAATTGCTAAATAAATTAACGTCCTTTTAACACTTCCACTCTGATATTTAGAGAGAGAAGCATGTAAGTAAAATATACGTACTTTTAAATACGTATGCTTAATATTACATTGACAGACTATTTAGTTGAAAACTAAATATACAATATTTAAAAACCAATGAAGTCAAGGGAAAAATTACGATTAGACACATTTGAAATTTTTTAATTAACACAAATAATTACAAAACAACATTTCCAGAAAATCAATACAAATTTTAAATCTATAAATGTACATTTAAGATGATTCCATAAGATTAATTTTAAGTGTTATTGATGAAACTTTACCATTAAAGAACAAACTTGATTTAAAAAAAGGCAGGATATTTTTTTATTCAATAATATATAATTGAAAATAAATAGAAATTTTTCCGTATTTCTTTTGCTTGTTCAATTACAAGAACTAATTTGAATATTTTCATGGATATTCCTATTCGGCTTACATTCCTATCAAAAGTTAGATAATAGCAGCAAAAAAACACCGACAGTGTAAGTGAAGCTTTATAATTAAAAGATAGCTAATGAAGATTATTTAGTAGTTACAAGATAATGCTTTTTTTTAGATTAAAATCTGAACACAAAAATATAACGATTGATGTCTTGATTATTTACTCAGAGTTTAGAATGTTCAAATATAAAACGATACATTTATCTTACATCACTAAAATAATGCGCAAATTTCCCGTATTGATAAGAAGCATCAGTGGCAGTTATCAAATTACCATACATTAACATCTTAATTTTTTTGTTATCAATGACAAGCACACTTTTATTTCGGAGCTCAATTAATTCGGCTCGCATATCTTATTTTGCAATAAAATTTGTAATTATAAGCGATAAATGCTTCCCGAACTGGCGCCAAGAACTTTACCAAGTTTATTCTCCCCCTCCTCCTCTAAAATTCTTTTTTTCAGAATCCATTAAAATGCAATAGAAGTTTCAAAACGACACCCCACAAACTAATTAAAAGAAACCAGTTTGTCAGATATAAAGTTACTTTTTAGACAGCTGATTGGTAACATAGTTTCCCGTAAGAAACAAATTAAAGAAGGAGTATCAAATAACTTAAAATGTTAAAGCTATTGTGCGTGATAAATGTTGGACAGTATTATTTAACCTAGCCCACACAGATTCTACTTATTCTTACATATTACATGCCAGTATATTCATCATCACACTAAGTACATTTTAGACAGAGAAAGCTCAGATAACCGACATTTATTAATTGAAACAACATATCAGCTTTTGTAAATTTTTTGCAGGAATTCCATTATTAATAACTGGAAACCCGATGGGGTGGGGTAAATACAAAACCTGTTTACTGCATATGTTCTCGCGTAGAAATTTGAGGAAGATTGAGTGTTGTGTAAAAAGTAGGAAGAGGAGACTTCTAAGATGGCAAGCTTCCACCTTTAGGTAGGCAGACATATGACAGCGGTAGAGTACAAACCCCCTTCCAGTACGTCAGACCCTCTTTAGAGAAAGTGGAAAATGAATCCTTCTAACACTTCATTCTTTTAAGCAATAGTAAGAGGGCATTTTCGGCAGATGGCAGGAATTAGGGTCACAAAAACCCAACTCAACGCCTCTTCAGTCTGACTTTGAGACAAGCAATTGGCACGAATTTCTGTCCCCAAAATTTCTAAAAGTGTCACAGCGCCAGACACAATGTAGGTTACGATTTTTAAAGAGAAAATAGCGATTTAAGAAAACCCTAGGAAAAAATGGAATTTTATGGAACCGCGTTAATTATGAAGGGCAGGGAAAGAAAAAAAATAACAGAAGGGTTCCGTGAAACAGCAGCAATTAAGTCGTTAATTACGAATTGGTCTCCTGTGTTATCTATCACGTCATTGCGAAAATGACGATTAAAATATGTTGTGATAGAAGTGGTTTGTCTTTAATCGATATCACTATCATTTTGACAGTTCACTTAAGGGTGTAAGGAGTGGCAGTGGCTTCGAGCCAGGAGAGTTCCTTTAGAGAATCAGTTGAGGAAGGGATGGGAATTTTCAAACAACCATCCCTAGCTATTCTATGTGAATTCTAAAGTAACAAGCCAATTTCTTTTTTTTTTTGGTGTTACACACAGAAATTATTCTATAATTAAAAGCTTAAGATATAATATTTCCATTTCTTGGCTTTTTTTCTTTCTCGTCTTAACCGCAATAAATCTTTTTATCAAGGGATAATCAGGTGAAATGGAGATTTAATTAAGGAGTTTGTAATAGACTGGTGAATTAATGATGTTTTAAACACATTCCTTTGATGTTGGTAGACCTACGTGATACATGTAATTAATTTCATCTTAATAAAGATTAGAAACTGCTAGAAAAGAGTATCAAGTTTTAAATTTAAAACTATTCCAGTGGCCCTTTTGAGTACTACAAGAGGAAAAATACTAAAATTATATAAACATTCTAGAAGTTTTCAAAGTTTAAAAAGGTACTTCCAAGGATTTATTTCAATACACATATTTATTGTGAAATATAATTTAAAACTCTCCAACTCTTGCTCTCACTGAATTTCAATATATTTTTAAGTTAATTTTGTATCAAGTGGTAAAATTCTATTCATGACAAATTTGTAAATGTTTAATATGATTGCTATAAAATCAATTAAAGAGTGAAAATTTTAAATAAGCAAAGCTGAAATATATTTTATGTTAAATATCAAGTTAAAAAACGATAATTTATCCAAAAACGTTTGATTTTTAAAATTTAGAGGGTTTGTCCGGGAATTTTTTTAATTTTGGGGTTCTCATGTTAATTATAATTGAAACCAGTAACTTCGGGGTTTTTAATTTATAACTTCATTTTTTGAAAAAAACGAAATAAAAAATTTTTTTGAAAAACTCATTCAAAACATTATATTTGGTTTTGCTCTTTTTTCATTTTATGATAACGAACCTGTCTCAACTTTTATCAATTATACTATGTCTCTTCTTCTCTCATTCAGTCAAAATTCTTAATAAATACAAAACAGAAAAAACCCAACCGTGAAATATATTAAGAAATGCACAATACAAGGTATAAAAAAATAAAATTTTCAAAAATTTGAAAAAAAAATGAAGTAAAAAGAAAATGGTCTGCCCAAAGTAACCACGCCCAAAGTTTTTCTTTCTTGGTTGATTGTTCCAGGGGGGAAAAAATTTAAAAAATTTATTTTTTTAATATTTTTTGTTTTTTATTATAAGAGCTTTAAAATTAAAGTATTAGAAATTTTCTTTTTCTTCCCCAGTGGGGGTTTGACAAAAATAATTACCTAAATTACGAAACTTTAAAACAGAGAAAAAAATAAATTTAAAAGGCCCGGCGCTTTCTTTCTTTTGACTTTATTTATCCGTCTAGTAATTCCCATGATCATTGTAGCCCTTATTTTTTGTTCAACTTGTAAATTCTGGCACTTGCGTGACTCGTTCTGACCGAGGAAAATTCAAGGCCACGTTTCTCCAGTTTTATGAGAAGCTTTAGAAAAACATAGATTTGTTGCAGACACTTTAGCTGTAGTGTCATCCATTGGAAAAAAAAGGCGATGTTTCTTTTTTACGACTGGAATTCCATTATCCTTACACGGGGAAGAAAAACTTGCCTAAAACTCATAAATTCACTGTCATATTTCCCCCTGAAGATGGAAAAATAAAAGTTAATGAGGCATTTTACAAGCAATGGAGTACATGTTGCGATTGCCGACATAGCTGTTTTTAGTAAAAAAGGTTTACGCAGGACTTTGGGGGATAGCACATTAATCAGGAATAAAGCATTTACTTTATATGATATATGATGAGTTTCCTGTCAATATTTGCGTTGTTTATGCTGTGACATGAATTTAATAACCACCTTCATGTTTTGAGGGATAGAAACCTTGAATCATCGATACTTACTAACTTGTGAAATCCAATATCACTTGGTCGTTAAGTAGTTCTAAATGTTCTCAATAAAGATTTACAATGAAGGAAAAAATCATGTCATTTATTTTTTCTGAAAACAGTAATGTTTTTTCATAAAATATTTTTTGATCAAATATTAAAAGATATAAAATTGAAGCAATAAAAATCACAGAACTATTAAAAGAAATGTTTACATAAGGCTATAAACTTAGGCAATTTAATCCTTTCAAAGTTACGGATACATCTTAAAATTTCTATATAGACAGATTTTTTTTTAATGTAAATTTGAATATTCACGGATATCTTAATGTAATATCGAATATTCACAAACATTTTAATATATCGAATACTCACGAAATCGATGTTTTGCAACAAGTTAAGACGATCCGATCCATAAAGTGCACGCGTTTGTAGATACTGAAATACTTATAATTGTATTACGACTTAGTTTAATAAATTTACGGCGACATCAATTAAATCAACTTGAATGCCGATTGCATTTACGCTATTCCCCCAGGGCCACCGTTTTCTTACATAGGCGCGCGTATGCGGTGCAGAAATATGCGAATTTTTCTCTGAAAAAAGTAAATCCTTCACAAACACTGTCAAGGTCATTGTATTGCATTCTAAACCCTTCGAAATAGTTTTATTAATAGCAGCACAAAGAAAAGAATCCTATTTCGGAAAGACATATACATACGTCCGGATTACTCAACACATCGGCAGAGCGAGACGGATATATACGCCGGAGGCAGTTTTAAGGGGTTAAAAAATAACTATTAATTATTTCAACATATTTGATAAATTGCAAGCAAAATTTAAATCAGATTTTATTTACATCACATTAAAACTGCTCAGTAAATGATTATTAGCAAAACGGCAAATTCTTATTTAACTTTGAAGCACATGTATCCAGTGACACTACATTTAAAAAATAACAATAAATCAACTCGTTTTTACTTAAAAAAATTAACACATGTTTGTTTTTAATGATAGATCAAGGACTTTGGATAAAGAGGAGAAAAAATATGAAAAAGCTCATGAAAATTTTATTCAATTCACGTTTTTACAGCTGTTGCATAAACATAGGCGCCTGTTTTAATGTTTCATTAAATCCTACGTATATTAAATTATTTCGAAATGTATCAAATAGAACTGAAAGAAGTCATGGATATGTAGTTCCTCCTAAAAGTTGGTTCATTAAATCTTAATGAGAGTAACGAATTGAAAAGGGAATCGCAAACCGAAATCATCTTTCATAATTGCGCCGTAAAAGATTACGATGGTAGCAATTTTTAGTCAGCGGCTTGGTTGTCCTTAATTAAAGACTAAGTAGTGTGGGTGATTGTGAAGGCCGCGCCACTTGTTGATCCTCTAAACTCTAACCTAGTGACCTAGAAATGACACAAAATGTAACAAAAACTGATTTCAGAAGGGGGCTTTCCAAAGAAAAGTATTCCTTCACGGGTCAGATGGCAAGGATAACAATACAGATGACGTTAAATTAGATGAAAAGGCAAAGCTTTTGAAAGTCTTTGTTACTCTAATGTGTTAAATACAAAACAGTCACATTAATATATTTGGAAACTGAAGATAGAAAATTATATTTAGTGGCTTGTTCATGTTTTTAATCAGCTCAGTTCTTGATTTAATACGGTTTGCATTGTAGTGTTTCAAACAATGGGCAATAATCAACCTCATTTTCCTTAATTTCCTGTTGTCAATCAAAAGATTTTCATTTTATACATTCAGTGTGTATAAACTTTAATTAGTTATTGACCGAAACTAAATAATTCGGATGAATCTTTATTAAGAGAAATGAAAACTCATTTTAAAGAATGTCATTTATTTTTATTTATTATGTAATGCAATTATTAGATATCTGTCGTATGAAATGAGTTTTTAAATACGATATAGCAAGTTTTTAAATTGATATAATATAACATATTCATAGAGGAAATATCAATTAATTTCAACGCTAGGCGTAGAAGTGTTGTGAAAATGGTAAAACTTGCTCTCCAGGTTAATAATTAAGCAAACAATTTTAAAATTATAAATGCAACAACGCAATGCAATATTTTACATATTCTATTGTTACCTTTTTATTTAGAGACAATATCTGAAATTATAGCACATTTTCAAAATGAAATTGAAAAGGTAAAGGGATGAAATTTTATTAATGAAAAAACATTCGTAGCAAAATCATTTTTTACACAAATTGCTTCTTATGATGCATTTGCTTTAATAAGAAATCCCTAAAGATTATGTTGTAATTGTGAGGGCAAGAAAAACATACAAAACACAGTAATTCATTTTCAGAGGAAAATATATTTAAATGTAGAAATTCTATTAGCTTAAAAAAGTTCTGAAAAATTACCACACGAAATAATTTACACCGATGCATAAGCCTTTTTAGGAGAACACATCAATGGTTTAAAATTTTTTCGGTAACATTTTTGCAAAACCAATTGATGCAACGGAGTAAATTGCAAGTCAAAAAATAGTCTCGTTTAAAAATAAGTTTGAAAAAGCCGTCTTCAAAGAATCATGCTTAAAAGAAGGGACTAAACTGTTTTTTCAGACATAATTTAAATACTATTCTCCTTTCTAGTTTCGATAGTTAAACTACAAGAAATAGCATCAGAATTGCAGCAACTTTTAATAGCATTATAAAGAAATAGAAAATATACCATTTCATCATGGGAAGAATTGTTAACTTCTAAGCCTATACAAAAATAAGAGTGCTGAAAAAAAATTACAATCCACGGGTATTATACTACTTTTGAAAAAGTTCTTAAGAGAAAAATGAGAGTCTGGGTCATTTTTGCCCATTCTCACAATAAATTCATAAAATCTCGATATCTGTCAAGATATACTATTCAACCGATCATTCCACGGAACGTGAGAAAATTTCAAACAACGCAATCTGAAAATAGAACATTTTAATCTTATTACAAAGTAGCAAAAATGTTCCATCTGTGAACTTCGGACACAAATCATTTCCGAGTAAGGCAGAGGCATTTAACGGAACAATAGCAACAACGGCAGTATAAGAACACGTCTTGAAATACCGCGTTTTGCAACGTATCAGCAATTTCTCTTTTTTCCCGACAACTCGTCGAATCTTTTCCACGCCGTCTGTGCTTGATAAGGGCTATTCTACATCGGCAGAAAAGAAAAAGAAGCGCAAAGAAAACTGAAGTGCATTACTAGTGGGAGGTGGGGCAGGTGCTGAATGATGTCGCTGACTCACCAGAACTGAAAAGCCAATGTCCTGCTGCAGCAAACTCGACGTAAAAGAGCGTACAAATTCGCGTGGCAAAATGCCGCTGGCCACCTGCCAATAGTTGTCCATCAGACGGTACTTGGCGATTGAAGTTGTTGCAAGCTCTTATGTAAATTTTAAATAATGTTTCGGAAGGAATGAGACAGACTAATCTCCCGGAAGAAACAGAACGCTTCTAAGAGGCTTGCCATTAAAGAAGGTCTTTTCATAATTTCGAATTTAGGTAATCTTATTCAGGTAGATTTTGTTAGTTTAATACGTATATAAACTTTATTGCGAGGGACTATAGCATTCATTCTCTTTTGTGCTTCATTTAAGCATTTTATCTCTTCCTTATGCAGAAATATGTATTTCATCGAAGATATTGTCTAGGCTTCATTTTTAGTTATATACATGAGAAAAACACTCCAAAACTAATTACTGAATACTTAAGTACGAGAAGTTGAAAAAGCAAGAACAATTAAGGGTGTTTTTTTTTTTAATTCTTAAAATTTGAACTAGTACATATGTACAAATTAAATACATGATATAACAGAAATACATTTTATATGAATTATTAAAGTACCTATTTTTCACTGTTATATATATA
This sequence comes from Trichonephila inaurata madagascariensis, assembly GCA_019973955.1. NCBI lineage: Eukaryota > Metazoa > Arthropoda > Arachnida > Araneae > Nephilidae > Trichonephila > Trichonephila inaurata. The sequence continues at coordinate 226,182 of BMAV01013625.1, read as the reverse complement.
TAAGAGTTAAATTTATAAATAAAATTTTTCTTATAAAATATTACTGGATCTGGATGAACGATGTAAGTGTTTTGCCCTTCTTAAAAAGGTAATAGTAAATATCGAAAGAAAAGTTTCCAGAAAAAGGATAAAATTTCTTGGAAAAATTTCTCCATTTTTGTCACCAAAGTATAAAAAGTCTTATACTTCATTACAATTTTCTGTAAATTACTCATTTGGACTTAGTTTTAACATTCTTTAGAAAACAAAGAGTATTCAAGTACAACTTTTCACTAGAATGTATTTGAGACCCAAAAAGCAATTTTATTACTCCAGAATAACTGATAACATCACTAAAATTTTATGAAAAATTTACTTTTAAAAGCACATATATATTTGGTAGTCTTCTTTATGATACGCAGATACTTGATTAATATGATTGAATATGGTATTAAATTTTGTAATGAACACTCTTGTACTTGATGGATTTCGATATGCTTTCACTATACATATTTATAGGTCTATCGCTTTAACATAGAATTTCTTGTATTATGTAATTTCTGTAAAATTCACAAGAACTTTTCCACTAGAGAAGGATGAAGGCACAACATCAAGATCCATAAAATATAGTTGAAGCACATTTATCTTAATTGTTCCGAAGTAAATTCTTAAATTAATCGTAAATATAGAGGGGAACTAAATATATTTTTAGTAATAAGATCCGATGACAACTAAGATTTGCTATAAGAGCCTAGTTTTTTCCCCTTTAATGTAAAAATAATTTTGATCTTTCTTCAAGAAACCCGCTCAAATTAAAGCTCAATTAGCATCTAAAACTAAATTCTTCAGAACATGCATCATTTGCTTTGATGACGCAACATTATTAAGCATGCACCTAAAGCATTTGTTCCCCAAATTAAGCTTTCATAACTAAGTTTATTTTGAAATAGGAGTGTATTCAAAACTGCAGCTTTTTCTGCGAAAATGATTACAATTGGTTTGCTTAATTTGTAGCCTACTTACAGAGCATAATTACGAATTTTATTCAATGAATTCGACGTCTTCAATGTCTTCTTAAACATTAACGAATTCATCAGAAGTTCTCTAGGGTAATTAATGGACAAGGTTTTAGGTCAAATTTCCTAATGAATATTTGAGTCTAACTTTCGACACCAGTTCAATAGTTCAGACTAGCGAATTAATGAACATAATCGAATCCTAGTCGACTAACTCTTTCCTTTTCTTATATAACCAAGTTGAGAATTTATATATTATTTTATGACAATGTAGATGATATGGAAATGTCGGTATCTAACACTTAGAAATTTTTTAGAATATAAAAATTACATTACTACTTTAATTATACTAGCAAATATATATAAGGTTGTATATCTGGAACGGGTTCTCTTCGAATTTTTTTACTAATCTTTAAGGGGAAATTCTTTTAGGAAATTGATTTGAGAAACTCTTTCTGTGAAGGAACCCCGAGTTATGTAAATGAAGGAAAGGTTGCTATATATATGTGTGTGTGTGTGTGTGTGTGTGTAAAGTTAAGGGAATTGAGTTCGAGAAGAAAGATAATAGTAAGATGTGTTAGCTTGAGTTTTTCTGTGAAAATTACATCTTGGATTATCAACGTATCTTGGCATAGGACTCGGAGTCTTATAATAAGTGTCTACAGTTGACAGCCCGTGCGTCAGCGATTTTTCATGTTGGCACGATAAGTAAAATTTCTAGAATTTAAATTAGGGATAATTTGCTTCCATCAGCTATTTAGAATTAATTGAAATAAAGATTGTGTGTCTTTGAGATGTTTCGGCATTTGGTTGCTTATCACACTAACGTGAACTTGGGTTCGCTACATATAGACTTCAGTTTTCTGTTCGCGATTTATATAATTCATTGTATAATATTTGAATATTTTTTCAATTATTTTGAGAATTAGAGCATTTTAAGGGTTGATCAATTCAAAATCGTTAATAATTTAAAAAAGGCCTGGTATCTTTTAGCTTTCTTTATCACATTTCATATATATAAAATATAAAATTTTTAATAAAACATACTATTAGCACAAATAGATGCCTCAGACTTAATCATAGCTTCAAGCAGAAGAAAATTCTGTTAATGTTAGTAGATCACGAGAAGATTTGCACCTTTCAAACTATACCAAAAAGATCTAATATGTTACACCGGTCACTATAAAAATGTATATATATGTAATAATTCACCCCCTAAAATTTCTCTCGAGATTTTATTTAATTCATAATGGTCTTCAGTCTTCAAATATTTCATGTGATAAGTAATTTTCAGGTTTACCCGCCTAACGGGAAATATAACGTTAACAACAACCTTACTCTTAAAAGCTGCCACGTTCGCTTTTTAAAACAAGATGATGCAATATTCCATCATCCACGAATTCTAACCAAACACCAAAAGTCTCTTTTCCGAAAATCTTATGATTTTAAAAGCTTCCGGTTGAGAAAAACTGTAAAAGCTGAGATTACCTGAGCGAACACAAAGAATGTTTTTGTGTATCACTATAATGCCCGAGTGTCCTTGTTTTGTGTCGTCGCTTTTTGTGTTGTGTGTGTTAAATTAACTAAATAAATTCGGATTTTAAAATACCAAGAAGCCTCAATCCTACAACGACTGCAACAATGAAAATAGATTCTCCCACCAAAAGATTTATATTCTAGTGAAATCCTTTCATATATATACACTTAAAATGATGCTTGGTACATGGTACGATTTATACAAAAAATCTTTGATTGAATGGTTTTTACAATTTTTTGCTTGTAACCAAAGAATATGGATTAAGTAAAACAGATTTTGTGTGTGTGTTCTCAAAATACTACAAAATATCAACCATTTAATTTTTAACAGAAAAGTTTTAAAATTATGCAGGGATTTTAAAATGCTCCTACCATAATTGACGTACACACATGAAATGTGGTTTACAAATACGTCAAGATATGTATAACAAAAACTTGGTACGGGCTTACAGCTAGCATGAATTGATATACGCAAAATACTTTTTTCTGAATGCTAGTTGAAAATTTCTTTAAAAAAAGTTTAAACTTTTTTAATAAGCATTGCTTTCATTCAAAATAAACATTTCTACCTTTGTTACATGTACTATTAGTAATAGGTTAAAAAAATTCAAAGCATTAGGTTCAATAGAAAAAATGCCTTAGCATTTTAAATGTGAAGATAAACGAGTTATTTTTTTCTTTCTTAGATAAATTCATTTAGTTTTTATTTACCTTTCAGATATAAATAAAGACCAGAGCTTTCAAATTTAGTGGGATTATAGAAAATTATCTGAAGAGTAACTTAGGCTAAAAAATTTTTAATTGAATTTTTGACCGATTTTTTTCACAATTGAATTGTACTATGTCTTATGAAAGCCATAATATTCAAAGATTTATTCTTAAGTTTGCAAAATCTGGTATTTTTAATGTTTTCCTTTTATACATTAAAAAATAATCAATTTTCATAGGCAATGAAAAATATTTTATACAGTTAAAATAGTCTCATACATATTTATGGTTCACTAACATTGTGGCTAAGACAAATTTACTTAACAATTATTAAATAGGTCAAATACTTTGTAGATCTCATCAAATATATAAACAAATATTTAATTTATAAACAGAGCATAGGCTTAAATGCTTCATTCGTCTTAGCGAAAGTAGATTTTTTTAGAAAGTAGACATTGTTACAAAAAAATCTATTCATACCAAGGAAAAAAACTACCAGGAGCTTAATCTTAGTTTCATAAGATAAATTATTTCAGCAGATGCGTTCTTTCACTTTTTTTTGCGCTTTCTCGCAACAGCAATTTTTATAGAAGCGTTTTTTAAATATATTTCTTTTATTAAAAAAGGGATTTGGGTTGTCATTTTACCGAAGAATTTAATTTACAAGGAAATGAAAAAAAAAAAAACTTACACTGTACAATAGCATGAAAAGAAAAGCGTTACATAGCGTGGATAAGTTAAGCCTTATGCTATCTTAACGATCAAAAAGTCAAGATAAAAAAATATCTATCAATAGAATCTCGTTTTGAATACTTAGGATCAAGTTTCAGGGTCAGTATGGTAAAAAGAGCACGGGGAAGGTTTAAGAATAACACCGCGGTGTGATAACAATCGGCTCAAACTACGCATACAGCCTACACGGCTTAAATATTATAAAAAATTATAAAATTTATACACCAGTTACTCTTCGAAATAATTTTCTGCTATTCAGAATTAAAAAAAAACTTTCATAATTTCTGAACTAGGATATATTCAAAAAGGATAAGAAAAACTGATATAAAAAGTAAGCGTTTTTAAAGTTCCAAGTGAATTTACTCAAACTGCGTTATTTTGAGTTTCAGTTATAAAAAGGTAGTAAATCATTATTAAATAAATTTATTTCAAATTATTTAACTGTTTAAACTATGTATTACTTTTCGCATCCAATTCCAACTTTTATTCTTTACGGAATTTGAAAACTATTCGTTTGTTTTATTTATTAATTTACATCGAAATAAGTACAGAAATAATTCACACTTTCGAAACTATATACCTTTTTATAATGCGTCTTCCTTAATGCGCAAAAAAATTTAAATAGTTTTTCCTAGTTTTGCAATTGTGATAGCAATATGACATTTCTATTGAATCTTAAAAATATACAAACGTATAGAAGTGCGCGCATTTTTAAAAAAAATTAATTAACTATCATTACAGAATAATTTTTATATAATTGTATTTTGAATTACGGTTTAAAAGTAATTTAAAAACTAAATAAGTCACGATTCTCAAAGAAATTGAAAATGATAGGAAATATATTGTTGAAGAACTGGAATAAAATTATCACAAGGTTATGCTCAAGGTCAGTTCGGTAATTTTCGTGAAATATTATAATGACGAAATATTAGACTTCACTTAAGAAATAAGCAATATCCAGACCAAAAAAATAATTGTATTGGAAAATGTTCTAGAGTTATACTTATTTTGAACCTTGAAACCTATGTCCCATTAAGTTTCGACATTTTAGGAACTAAATATTTTACAACAAAATGCCTACCTTACCTAAACATTCATAAAACAATTCAATATTTTCTATTCCATGCTTTTCATATAGGTTGCTCTTTAAAATGGAATTCTGTTGATATAATGTGTTTATAAAGCTTCAGAGTTAGGGAACAATATACCTCTCGAAATTTTGAACAGTGCGATGATAATTATGATACATGAACTATACAAATGGAATTTAGAGAAAGTAAATATATAAAGTGTTAGACGTTAAATATTAAAGCTGAATATGGTAAATTCGGGGTTGGGTCTCTAATGCAATCTCCTTTATAATTTAATTTATTTTATTAATTTAGGTTAGTCTACACAAAGACAACAAATATCATTAACAAAAATTAAGGACAAAGAGCATGGACAGTTTTTGATAACCACCACATTTTTTGCTCCTCACCTGACCTCTACTGAAGATGTGTGGTTGCTAGAAGGCGCTTCTGCTGTTTGGAAAAGCTATAACAAGAGCGATTATATATTTAATTTCACTTCATGTGATGATTTTGAGATATGTTTGATTATAAACATGCAACAAATGTTTATATTTCGCATGACAGTTATGTGACGGAATCATCCTGATCTTTGGTGCAGTTACTTGTTAACGATTCACGCACATACGTTTATTGTACTACCACACAATTCCTTAGTTTAAGAAGGAAGGTTAAGAAATGAAACTATAACTCCGAAATGTTTCGTAAAATACCTTCCAAATTTAGATCACACAAATTCAGAACAATTAAGTGTTCTAATTCTCTTAAGTGGTAAAATGGAAAATTTTTCATCTTGATGTTAGAATTTTTTTTACATAAGAAGCATAGCTACTTATAAATTCTGAATTTTTAAGAAAGTTTGCGCGGAATGTTAGAATTTTGTATTAATAGAAATTTAAATCGAAATGCTATTCTCAAGAAAAACACTGCAGTCAAATTACATACGAAATTAGTATTATAACGCATTTTAGAATCAATGTAGTTGAACATAATCAAAAAACGCGTGGGAAAACAAAACACTTAATATCTTCGATTTTCTATTATAATATTAGGATTATATTGCAACACACGTAAGAACATGTTCGATAAATAAACATACAATCCGTAAGAGTTAATAAAATAACAATAATTTTTTTAAACACTTCTCGATATTTGCATTTTTAAATAGATTGAGATATTTATTTTAACAAATGGAGTCGGTCACATGTAGCTGTTAATGTGATTGTCAATATCTGGCTATTAAAAAAAAGTAATGTCATTCTAATAATATTTTCTTACACGAAAAAAATGGCATAGAGAGTAATTTAAAATTGCAGAAATGCCGTAAGATAAACAAAAGTGATTTGATATTAATGAAACTATTGAATATAATTTTGAGCGTGGAACTTAATGTGCAGATTGAGAGCTTCGTTTCGTAGATTTCAAGGTCAAAAATGCATATTGTATGTTCTGTATCTTCGTATATCAGTTCCGGTCAGCCATGTTCTGTTGTCTGGCGACATCAAGCATCGGCCATGAACAAGAGAAAGATAAACGATTTAACATTGCGTTTGATCAACCTTGACAATTCTTAAAAGCATCTATTACTTCCTTTACAGTATCGAACTAGTTTTGTCTACAATATACATTGAAAATTAGTTATTAGTCTTTAACTACATTTCCTTTGTTAATCATTCGCATATTCATTATGTTTGGGTATACACTCATGAGTTGATAATATAACTTTATGTATTATTTTTTTTTATTTCCAAGACTTATAATTTGATTTTCTAGAAAATATAAGTATCATGAATAGAAAAATCAAGACTGAAGGATCAATTCAAGAATACTACAAATGTGACTGCGTCGACACTAGTTGAATTTAAGGACAACCATTAAATAGTTTTTTATTAACCTTGACAACTCCTTATTATCAACATTTAAAAGATGCCATCTATCCAATTTTATGTGCATAAATAAGTGGAATTTCAAAAAGACATCATTAACATTAGAACATTTTTATCCCATGCACCTATCCATTATAACTTACCTTAACTTATTTTTTTTATGATAACAGAGCCGCATTTATTTGATTCATTTCTTAAATTATTTTCAAACTGACTAAGTTACGAAGTACAAAATATTTTTAAAAAATAACTTACACACAATATAATTATCTTAATTTCTGCAGGAAGGAAAAACAAATCAGTATTTGGAATCTGCTTCATCTAAATACTTATATCCATGAGAAGTTTCTAAACTTGATTAGAGAAAACAGTTCTTTTAACACATTACATAATCTCCAGAGATAATATAATAATAAAAAAAAACATTTCTTTCATATCTCGCATTCATCGGCGTCTTACAATTCTCTCATTCATTCATTCATGTCGTGTGTTTTTTTCCTTTCGTATCTTCACAGGAAGTTATATGTGTGTCCAAAAAGAAAAGCCAAGTGCAAGGGCGTCACCCGGAAAGAAAATGTTTCTGTCCTTGTAGTCTTACCATAAATACACTGGGCTCTAAAATAGTTGAATAAAAAAATACAACGCAAGTTGTAACGTATCGAACATGTAATCGAAAAACGAATCTTCAAGTAAGTGTTCTCGAAGTAGGTGGAACAATTATAACGATGCTTATATCTGCATACTTTTTTTTACTAAATAAATATATTAGATCGATTACTTATTCCGATTACGAAGAGATTATTCGAATTACGGCATTTGTAACAAAATTGCAAGTGTCCTTGCTTTAACTGTTTAACAGTATGCATAAAAAGGTAATATAAGTCAACTTAATATTAGTATATTTTAGAGAAATATGAAGGAATGTCTTAAGGCATGGGCCAAATGGGTCCGGTGATGATGATGATGATTGTGGTTTTTTTTGGCGCAAGAGCCGATTTCGGCTAAACTGCGCCAAACATTTGTTGTCTGTGATCTGAACGTGAAAAGAAAAGGAAGAATGGAATGATAAGAAAGAGGGTCGAAAATAGAGAAGGATCACTAGGGTACCCCGGGTTCGTGAAACCCGTGTTTACCAAAGATAGTAAATCCCTTGAGTGAGTGAGTGAGTGAATTTGGGGTTTTATGGCGCAAGAGCCAATTTTGGCTATACTGCGCCAAACATATGTTTAAATATTAAAAGGTATATAAAATTTCTGTTAAAAAATTTAAAATCTTAAAAAAAGGTATAAAACTTATTTTCAATATAGTTAAAAATTCAAATTGGTGGGGAGAATTCCCCACCAAGTTTCACAGGTATTGAGAAAAGTTATTTTCTGTGTCTTGTCGGAGTTAATTCTCCCTTGTTATATGTTTTTCCATTTTTTTTAACGCAGTCGGGATTCGATTCAATATCGTCTTCCACGTCGTAAACAATCATTTCTTCCTCATCCGTTGTATACTCATCAGAAGCTTGTTTTCTCGATCTGTGTGAGTCATTTTTATGTCTAAAACTGTTTTAATTAATTTTTCTTCTTCTATCCCGAATTTTCCTTTTTTTTTTTATTTCTTTAATGTAGGGCTAGAAGGGGGTTGAGGTTCAGAGACGGTAACTTCTGTGGTGGATGGCACGAGTTGGGCTTGCGTTGAAGAAGATGTGGAAATAGGAGTGGATATTGATATATTTGTCTTAGGGAGTGGTTCAAGTAATTTTAAAGGCGGACATTTTATTTTTGTTATATTTTCATCTGTTTGTGTACAATTATTTGAAGTAGAAGATTTGGTAGCTTGAGCGTAAGTTTGAGATAACTGTGGGGCTATTAATTTACGTGCTTCTGGGTAAGAAATATTTTTATTTGTTTTTATTTCCTGTATCTGCTTTTCTATTTTCCACTTCGCATAATTTTGAATCGGATGGATGGGACTGGGTACAATTATCACATTTCGGCTCCAGAGTACAATCCGTGGAAGAATGCCCAACGGATGCACATCTAGAGCATGTTAACTGACCGCGGCAAGAGGTTTGGGAGTGACCGAACCTCTGGCACTTAAAACAGCGCAGAGGGTTCGGTATGTATGGGCGTATTTTACAGTTGAGGTAGCCAGCTTTTATTGTTGTCGGTAAGTTTGGGCTATTGAAAGTTAAAATTAAGTGTTTAGTTGGAATAAGTGTTGAGTCTTTTTAATTAGGATTCTTCTGACTGAATAACACCCTGATTGGAGAATCCCTCAAGGATTTCCGTATCAGGAGTGGTCAACAGGTCAGGTTCAGAAATAACACCACGACAGGAATTCAGGGTTTTATGCGGACTTATTGTTACTGGTTCATTAAGAAATGATTTCGCGAGAAGAAATGACTTTGTTTGTAACGCGGACGTAGTTTCTATTAGGAGATCTCCGGATCGTAAACGTTTTACTGACTTAGGTTCGCCACCTATTCCAATTAGTGCTTTATGAATAGCAAATGGCGATTTTTTACACATATCATTGTTTGGCAAGGATAAAATTAAAAATCGTGAATTTTTGGCAGTTTCATCGACGTTAGGTTTGTTGGGTAATACGAGGCCTTTACCCGGGCACAGCAGTATTGGATCCATAACAACGCGTATACCACTTCATCCTGGCGTGCCTCCACCCACCACGGAGTCCAACAAGGGAGGCAGTGTGCCGGTCAACTGGCCAAATCCAGGCACGGCGCTTACCCAGAGTACACCCAGAAGATAGTGATACAGTCCAGGGTGAGGATCCAACGGGTAAACCCGACACCCCTTATCTGCAGCACTAACCCTGTTAGCAGTGTCTCTTCGGGGACACCGAAGAGAGTACTACCAGCCGATTGACAGGAGCGGGCCTACCCTGCCACCCGTCTACAGTGAAGCGTGGGCCAAAGGGAACGCAGAGGTATCCCTAGGCCACTAGTCTCCTCCATACTGGAGAAGCGTGGGCAAAGGGAACGCAAAGGATCCCCAGAACACCATTTTCCCCCTTACGGGACGCCGCACACGGCAAACATGCGGGTCGGAGAACCAACGTTGTTAGTCGAAAACAAATAAAGTAACATAATCAAAGTAGTAAAATAAATATACGAAAAAGAAATTAAATTAACGCAATAGAAAATCTAAACCATAATATGTTAGTAGTAAAACGTATGTTTTTTCACTAGAAAAAACAAAATTTGAACTAGGTTCATTTTTTTTGTATAGGTCTGTGGTCTAGACGGGAAAAGAAGAAAAGGGAAATATGAATGCCAAGAAGTAGGGCCGAAAATAGAGAAAGATCACTAGGGTACCCTGGGTTCGTGAAGCCCATGTTTACCAAAGACAGTAAACCCCTTAGGAAGAGAAAAAGATCACTAGGGCACCTCGGGAGCGTGAAACCCGTACTCACCTAAAGAAGGTGAGCCCCCTGAGGGGGTAGTAAATCCCTTGGGAAAAGGAAAAGTTCACTAGGGTACCTCGGGATTGTGACATCCGTACTGACCTAAAGAAGGTGAGCCCCCTGAGGGGCCAAATGGGTCCGGGCTCAGGTCCTCAGCCTCAATAGTTGCCTCGTCTTGCTCTCGATTCAAGCTCAATAAGATCATGATCCGAATAATTTGAACCGTCAAATGTTATTCAAGGACATATTCTCTGAAAAACTGGGAATTTTGAACCATTTGTCAACTGGCAAGAGTACCAAGACTGCATTTTTATGAGATGAACATCGTCCATTTATAGACTGAGTCTTTAATATACACCGTCATTTCTCATTTAATCTAAAGGCGGCAGTCTATCGAGATGGTTTGTGCGATTGTAAGCCTTACGCATCAATTTGTTTCAGGTTTTTGTTTGTACGAGTATTTGACAACGTATGTTACATACTGTGTGTGTCTACTTTTAAAAATCATAGATAAGATTGCCTTACATTCCGTAAGGGTCCAGGGCTTCAAGTATTCTTAAGACGTTCCTAGAAATATGCTGATGTTAAACTTATACAAAATGATAATGCTCTTTGTTATACAGCATTTCTTTAGATATAGTTTACATAGGCTGTCACACATGTGTATTCTAATTTTTAATCATAATTAAAAAATCTTTCGGTAGATTCCCAAATCTTTATAATCATTTCCATGATCAAGAATCATATATCCATATTGATATATTGTACGTTTCTTAAAACATTTCTACAAAGTATAGGGAATAATAATGAAAGTAAAATTATATTGATAGCGATTAAATTGGTGGCCGCGGCAGCTTAGTGCTCTAGGTCACGAACTCGAGACCGGAGTTTTAGAGTAGCGGGATCGAGTCCTAATGCCACTAAAGATCCCGCCGTATAGAGGGGCTGATGCACGTTGAATACGTTGCGACTCAAAGCCCTCACGTTACCGTGTAAAGGAAGAGATTGGGAGGGGTGTTAAGGTGTTGTCCTCGCCACTTGACAGCGAATTATGAGGTCTGTTCCCAGTAGCATTTGCGTTGCTTTAGAATGCGACTTTAATAAATAGTCACTCATTAGATATTTAATTAAAATTCGTCAATTAGTGAAACGTGAACAGATCTCTGAAATAAAACAGAATAATTGGCCATGTTAAGTCTTCCAGTTTTATTGACAGCAATTTTTGCAAATATATAAATTACTTTTGCATTTTAAAAGACAGAGGAGTGGTTTTTTGTGAGATGAGACAAAAGAAAACCTCACAGCGATGTTACGAATCAAAAATAAATTTCTTTCGTCTTTCGTAATTTACATTGAAAACAGTATGGCTATATTTTAATTGGTTGCATGAAATATTCATTAGAAGGAAAAGTTAACATTGAAAATGCTTTTAATTAAAATCTAGCATGCTTAATTACTTTCCTCTCTACAGGGAACCATGTCGAATTTCTAAAAAAATAAGGATGCACGTCCAAGGTAAAATACTTTTTACTTTAAAAGCGAAGCATTATTTAAATAATTAAACAGAAAGATTTTCAAGGTTTATAAATTACTTCATCACTTCGAGTTTACTAACGCAGAAGACGAGTATTGTTGATTTCGCGAAAAGAAATTAATCGTCCACTGAAATCGAAGCTCATTGAATCTCTTTCCCAGCCGAAATTTTGACATTATGCAAATTAAATTCCAGTACTGCGATTGTTACATAACGCGCGCGAATTTCTGCATTTATCTTTGTATGTTATGAAATATGTGGTACGTAAAATAAGCAGAAAATGTTGTGACGGGGCTTTCATCGCGTTTTCTTTTAACAGTCCTCTTGGGGTTCTTTGCGGCCAGAATGGCAATTCTTTCGAACCAACTAGAGAAGAAGTACGTGATTATGCAAAAATTAGGAATCATATATATATATATATATATATATATATATATATATATAATAGAAGTTTAGCGTGAGTGGGGTGGCTATGTGAGATCTACGTCTAAGTGTGGAAGCGATTAAGATTGCATTTAGAAGAATACCAAGTCGAAGAATTAACCTACCCGTGCCTGTATATCCAAGCTAAAGGTGGATACGAAACCACAAGGATTAGAGTCGGATAAAAGCCACGTCAGTTAGGACAAAGAAAGTAGCTGTTTACTTAGATAGAGCGGTAAGCGACTTTGATTAAGCTATAAGGAAAGTGCGCGTATTAGTGAGACTAGAATTAATCTGTAAAGTTAGATATAGTGGTCAATTACGGGGTTATTTGGTAATACTAGCTGTGTCTTCTCATTCCAGATCTGCTTACTTTGATTATTATTATTATTGTTGTGTATTGTGATTAAGTTAAGATCTTAATCAACAGATATTAAGATGAACGATTTGCGTGATTCTTCGTCCTTCCCTACAGACACAGGTCGCGTAGATATGGAGAACAGGGGCACCCACGGGCTGGTGCCTCACAATGTGCAATTTAAAATGTTTTATGCTTAGTTAAATTTTTGTCATAATTGAAGAATTGAATTATGTAAACAGATGATTCAATTAAAGAAAATATGCACAAACATATCTACAGTAGTTTTGGGCTTAGTCCGTTTTATTACATGCAGTCGAAAGTCACGTTATTTAAATTAGAAAGTTTAAAATCAAGTACTTGAGAGTTTAATTCGAACTGTTCAGAATTTTAATAGGCCGAATGTGGGAATGTTCACCGTTTGTATTGACGAAGTTGAAAAAAAGTGGCTGTAATTATACTATATAGAAAGATGAAAAATTTTGATACTGGGGAAGAAGAATCCCATCCAGAAAAAAGATACTGAAAGGAAAGATTTGAGAATTACTGGAGGAGGCAAAGGTATTATTAAAGAAAATTTCTTTCATTGATTTGAAAAGACGGTAACTAATCATGTGATATTTTGGAGTTCAATTTTGATCCAAATTCTATCGTCATATTAACGGTTTCAATAGACAACTTTTGGAGCAACGATTTCACTCAGAAAAGATGAACATCGGCATTTTTTTACAAAAGAGTTCTAGAACTTCAAACCTTATTTATAAAAACTGGTTTCACATAATTCTGGCGTTTTTAATAACATTATTTTATTAGAAGATTGCCATCAGAGTATAACCGCTTGGTGCAAATATTATTTAGATTGACGGATAAGAAATTCACGAATTTGGAAACTGAAATAAATAAATAAATAAACGAAGTTAATGGAATTCAACGACTGTAACAATAGGTCAATCTAAAAAAAGTATTGAAAATGAGAATTTAACTCGTAATTTTAATTCACCTCAAAGTAAAATTCATAAAAAGTCTTTTGATTGCAAAGGAGTGTAATGGACCCTTCAAGAAAATCTAATAAGTACGAGAAAAATGAAAAGGTCGTTTTGTGAATATTGCTATCGGAAAGGATTTTTCGAATTTTAGTGTTTCAAGAAGTAAAATAAAAGCTAGATTTTATTTGTGAAACTAATCAGTCAAATGAAGCTTTTGGAGTATCAAAAGATTGATTCGGCTTCCACCTCTCAGTCTTGTTATGAAAGAGATTAGTTTAAAAAAATTTACAGATATTTCTCAAACTCAAACATTTCTCGCGGAATAAGCATCGCATAAAAGAAATAAAGTAGGTGACATTTATTTCTTTGATTAAGAAGGCCAAGAGTAACATTCAATTTATTTTGAAAATATTTTTCATGTTCCTGATATCACAAGGAATAATTAATGTGAAGCTAAAATGAACTCCGCAGGAAAAACTATGTAATGTGTGTGTATAATTAATTCTAACAATGAATATTTCTTTTCTGCCTTTTAGCAAGGAATGTTGCATATACAGTAAAGAACGTTTAATGCGAAAACGTTTAAGACGAAATATTGCTTAACACGAAATAATACATCAGCCCCGACAAACTACTACGCATTTTCATGCATTTTTTCTCTATTAACACGAAAAGATTTCCCTTCTGGGAATGAACAAAATACAGAAAACACCAGCCACGAAAGCTAGATTTAAGAGGGGTGTGAAATAAAAGAGATGCTGTTTCACATGTTTCGTAGAAAGAAGGCTAATTTGACTTTAAAATACCCTCGGAATAGCCTGTGATACGAGCCAATTTCTTTTATCTACGTAACTTTCACCATCCCTATAAACGTCACACAAAAACATCTCGTATGTCATCAGTTGGCTTTGAAATTTGGTGAAGAGTACATTGCAGTGAGAGTAAAAATCAGTGAGTTAGGTTCGCGGTTTGTTTTCCTATTTAAAAAGATCTTTTTACGAACTCAATTATACAAAGAGCTTAGGAGGAAAGCAAACTGCTATTCCGCCTAAAATCAAGATGGGTTTTCTAAAGGCTGTTGATCAAAAACATAAGACAAAAATGGAAATCAGTAAAGATTTTGGTATTGTTAACTCTACTTTATCAACAATAATAAAAAGAGCAAATGACGTAAATGTTTGAATGGTTTTTATTAAATACATGCACTTACACATGTCTATGTAATTAAAATGTATTCTAATAAACTTAATTTTGATGAATAGATGACCTTTTTGCGATATTCTTTAACACGAAATTTGTTAAATATGAAAAAATATTTCGTGTTAAAGGATTTTCACTGTAGTACATGGTTATTCGTAATCAGGAAATGTAGCGCATACTAGTTTAAATTTAAATTTCTAGCTTTATTAAATATAAGATTACACTATCTTAATATTAATGTGATTTAAGATACTAGTAAAAATAAAAGGATTAAAGTCGAAAAAATAGATATTAAAAAGGATATTTAGCAGCCCTGTATAGTGCGAGTAATACACACAATTAAAACCCAAAATACTAGAATAGTCTTAAATTTATGTTTGCAAACAGGTAACAAAGTTTATTTTAGAAAAAAATCACATCAATTTATAGTGGGGGTAGTACTCGTTAATTTAATAAAAAGGGAAGTAAATATTTTGACCAATAGACGAATATTCAAGCAAAGTAAATGTATTTATAATTAGAAATAAAGGGGTGAAGTATTCATGATTTTAAGGAATACCCCTCTGGGAGAGAAAAGAATTTAGAACTAAACTTAAAAGTGTCGAAATAGACAATAGAATAGGAATTATCATCTAAAAGGAGAAAATTTACCGGTAAAAAATAAATATAGTAAGATTACATCAGAGAAAAACAAATTAATGCAGGATATAGGAATAATACAAGAATCTAGTTGAACCCAAAGCAAATTAAATTTTTAAGTTTTTTAAATGGATATATTCAACACTAAATATGAGAAAAATGTGAAAAAATTTTAAGCTAGAAGGATTAAATTATTTAAATATGTTTTAATTTGAAAAATGTTAAAATATATCATCGGTCTAATTATCAGACGGCGTAACTCCATCTGGATGCTAATTTGATACAGTAGGCCTAAGCGCCAAGTTGTTGCTTATGTTCGCCAAGATAGGCGATAATATTACAATATGGTTTACTTTGATATTTTTATCGTGCGATAATGGGTTTGTCATGGGGATAACGTAAATTAGTGTTAGTTTTTTGTTTTGGTTTTTTTTCCTGCGGGATCTCTGCTCAGCAAAAGTAACACATTGGTACAAATTTTGTGTAATGAACGCTAAAAATAGTGTAAATAATTTATATATCTGGAAGTGTAATACATTAATATTACTTTCTGTTGTATTTATTTTATGTTAAAATCTTGCCACCATCTCTCCTTTCGAAATCTAGTTTTATTATGAAATAAAAAAGTAGTGATTACACTGATCAAGGAATAAATTAAAAGCGGAGAGCGCACTGTGGCATGGCGTAGACAAAACAAAAGAATTAAGGAATCGCGCCAATAAGCGATTGGCGCGTTGCTCTCATATATCAAATCAGTAACACCGGTGGAGTTACGCAGTTTGATAATTAGGCCGACGATATACAGCCACTCTGTAAATATTAATCATAAAATCACTTTATAACAAATTTAAGCTTTATATATATGAATCATCAAAAATTCTTTTATTAGATTTTTACCAATAGGTCATCACCAAAACTGTTTCTTTTTCATAACCACATATATACACAAAACACATTCCATAGAATTTTACTCCAACTTAGCCCAAAACACATAACACGCGACATCCTTCATTTCTTGAAGACAAATATTACAGTATTTCATGGTTTGCAATTAAGTGCATTTCCTGGATCTCAAATATGAATTGTACCAAAAAGAAATTTTCATACAAGACAAACGCTCCCATATTTAATGTGACTAGCCACTTAAATGTGTCACTAGACGCGTGTTACTGATAACAAGGGTGAGGGGATGCAGTTAAAGATTAAGTTTTACTGCCGAGAGACTCGCATACTTTTGTTATCATTGTTCATTCATTTTTACTACACAAGACCAGACCTAGTGCTCCACTAATGTTTAAGGAGCACAATTTTATCTCTAGGTTTTTTTCTTGTTTGTGAGCTAATAGCAATTTCATGTTTAGTTTACATACTAAATTTATTTTAAACAAGAATTTTCGTGCAGTGGCAAACGTGATTTGCTTACATTGATGTGGATAAAGAATTATTCAAATAAACGAACTTTATGTACTAATATATAACGATTCCTTTAATGAAATGAATGAACAACATTAAAAATATTTTTAAACTAAATTGCACTACAGTGAAATTTATATTCAATTACGGCCAAAAAAATTTTTGATGCTGTACGTTTCATAAATACTAGAAAACTAAGGAAGTTTATAAAATAAATACAAAGTATTTCTTTTAAAATATGATTTGATTCAACTGCCTTTTAATCTGAATGAGTGAATGAGAGAGTAGTTTTCATTAACGTCGCACTATAAAGCAACGCAAGGGTTACTAGTGACACGCACATCGTTATTTTGAACTTCTGCCAAGTGAGAGGCGACACCTGAGCTGGCACCCCCTTCCAAACTATCATCCACGCCAACGGGAGGACATTGAGCCAGGACAGCGCATCAACCTCTCTACTCGGGATTTCAGAGGCGCTACGGCTCGAACTCATGACGGTGACGAGCTAGGCTGCCGTAGTCCCTCGATTGCTTATTAATGTCACATTTTGAAGCTACGCGATGGCTTTAGTGATGATCCCCGTAATTTTTTACCTTTATCAAGTGACGAGAATGATATATGAGTTGGCATTCCTCTTTCCAAACCTCCACACTACGCCATTGTTAGGACTTTGAGCCTCGGCAGATTTAACATGGATTAGCCTCTCAATGTGTTTGATTTTCAGGGGCACCTGGACTGGAACCCATGAATGAACAATACCAGCTACGAACACATGATGTTGACAACAACAATGAATTTTTTTTAATGTAAGATTATGCGTGTGTGTGCCAATGTTTAGCATTAAATTCAGTCCATTACTAAAAGAATAAAAATATTATTGGAAAAGAACGAAGTATGGTAGATCTTTATATATATATAAAAGTTTTTGTGGGGTTTTTATGTTTTTATGTTATCCAAAATAAACCCAAAATAACTCACCGTTGGCAACCCCCTTTCTTTCGTTCACGCTGAATCGGTAGGCATGTGCTTCGTTTCTAAATTCCCAATACGGCGATAGTCATTTTTTCAAGATTCCAGAAAAAATTGCAACAATTCCGTTTAATTGAGTGAGAAGAAAGGCGTTGTCTCATTCGAAGACTTCATAACAATCAACGGAACTAAATACTCAATTTTCCAGCAAGCTACAAGAGCTGCAGGTTCATCAAAATCTAAAGGGCTTAAATTTTAAAAAAAGCGTGGAAGGGGAGATTTCGTGATTAATTTCTAAAGGGAAGTCAAAAACGAATTTACGAACAAAAGAGCAAATAAATAGTACATAAGAGAAAAACGAATTTTGAGCAATGAGTATGAACAGTTGTATAATAGGGGGTACGTTAGCCGTTAGACGGACAAGGAGTACCCCCCCCCTAGTGTAATGTAAAAATAATGTACATAATTTAAAAGATGCTTCCCCCTTATAGTCTTTACCAAAGAATTACATGAAACAAGTTTGGGGAGAAGTGAATATCCATCAATTTTTAACAAAATTTTATAAGAAAAAAAAAACTTATAGAAAACAGTGAGAAGCAAAGAAAAAATTATTAGTAATATGCGATTTACAAACATTTATTTTGTGTATCTGTAAGCGGATCACGTACTCTTCTTATAAATTGAGTATCTGGGGGACATAGCCTTGATTTACATGACGAAATTGTAGGTGAGCGCTTGTTAGCCTTGAAACCCACAAACTTCAAAGCCCACACTAAAAGTAATTTAAATAATAAAAATTGTTTCGGGGAATTTAAGAACGATTGATTCACGAAAAAAAAATAAATTTTTTTTAATTTTTAACCAATATAAAAAAGATTAATAAATATATGAATGCAAATAAAGTAAGCGTAAAAAAATTTAAAAAAAGGAAAAAAAAAACTTATGTAGAAAGAAAAAATATATTGTTTAAAAATGATACGAGTGATTAATTACTTATGCATGAGGTTTTAGAACAGTAAATTTTCGATAATCGATTTGTTAACATGCTAATATTAGGTACGGGGAAATATTAAAAGATGCACATTTTTCAATTCTGTACATTAAAGAAAATAATCGATTAGTTTGGTAGAAAATAACATATTTATAAGTACTTGACAGACAAATTACGTCCTTATAAGTCAAACCTGAATTGATAAGGAAGTTACACAAAGACTTCCGTGATCAGTTCTGTGATCAGAGATTCTTATTTAGAGACTTTATTCGATAATGTTTTAACATTTTTAGGTATGAAATTTTGTTTCTCTGCAAAAATATTGTTAAAATAAATTAAAATATTCTAATTATCACATGACTGAATAAATAGAATGAATATGTAATTCGCATACAAATTCATTTTAATGATTTTCTTTTTTTCTAATGGCGATGCGGGTTTGTATTTACCATTGTAGCCTAGTATATTTCCCGGGGCTGGTATATTTTTTTTTTTTTGCGGCCCCATATAAGTGATACACCAATCGCCGCAGAGAGAGGAACCTGAGCTCTGACGATACGAAACTAGGCAAGGAATTTAATTTTGCCGAGAGCACAATCCAAACAGCCCTAAAGGATCTTTTCATGAGAAAACCTACGACATGGACCTGTCAATTCATAAAAATTGTTCCCCAATAAAATTTAAACTAGGCCAGCGTAAAACCCTACGCCCCCCGCCGGAAAAAATTTTGAAAGTCCCATTTATTTCGAACATAAACAATTCATGTAGAGGCAGAGGGGGCACTTTTCCAAAATTTTCAAAAATGAACCTTTTTTAAAGCAGTTTAAAAAACGAAGTTCTTGTAATTTTTAAATATGTCGTCATGAGTACGAAAATGTTGCCTAGTGGGTAAAAGAGGAGGGGGGAGATATTTTTCAATCAAATTGCTGTAAAATAAAACACCAACGACGATAGCTTTATTTCTGGTAACCCTATCTACAGCTAACACATTTTTTTCAATCATTTGTTTCATAAAACAATACCTGTGCTATTCATAGCTTCTACGCACTTTTTTGTTTGGAAAATTAGCGGGAAGAGAAATTCGTATACGGCACGTGATCATCGACACCTATATTCGGAACTTTTTGGAAACTGGGATTTTGGCACTGACTTTGAAGGACTTGTCCATTTTTTTTTTTTTGGAAAAAATTCCCTTCCCTCCTAAAAAATTTTAAAAATTAAAACCCCCTTACGCGTGGCTAATGGGAAACGTCAAAAACTATTTTCCTAAGCTAAGTTATTTTTCGTGATTAGTGGATCCATATATCAGACAACTCCCTTATTTTCACTTGAAAAAAAATTCCTAAAATTCTCAGCTTATGCATGGAAATGTAAGGAATGATTTATCAAGCCACATCAATTCAAATCACAACTCCATTTAAATTAGAAATTATTATAAAATAATATTTCAAGAAAATTGTTATTTCTTGTTCTATTTGAACTCGTATTTGTCCTATTTTAAAAGAAAGACTAATGGAGTTTACGTAACTTGATAATAAATGAAGGGGGAGGGGAAAATAGAGGAATCACACACCCATCTTAGATTATTACAATTTTAACAAATATAGCTAAATTTATTTGTTTTGTATATTATTATTTGAGAAGTTTTAAAACTTTTATTAATCACACAGAATTTTTTAAAATTCCTACTATTAGTTCACTCTCGCGCTACATATATTTATTTATATATATCTTGTACAAATTTTCAAACGTTGTGATAAAATATTTTCTATTTATCCATTCAAGTTGAAATAAATTTTTTTAAACTTGTACTGTGACACTTGATGTTGATACAGTTTTTTCAAATATTAATTCATTAATTAAATTTTATTTTTTAATTTTAAATTTATTCTCCGTTATTTTTGTCGAAGTTATAATTGGATGCAACAGATGGTGTCAGTACGTTTTTCCAACGAAGTAGAAATTGACTTTAAAAAAAAAATGTATTACTTGTTACAATTCAATTCATCATGAAACGCAGAAATATTATTTCGAAGGTGCATGCATTTTACCGAGTTCTTTTATTTAATATACTTAAATTCGATTGCGAGTTCCATTAATGACGCGTTATACAGCAACACGAGGTTTAATTGTGTCGAACCTCGTAATTTTGAGCTTCAGTCACACAAGTGACGATGTACCCCCTATCCTAACTTCCACACCAACGGGTGGACGTTTGTACTTCGGTTAACATTTATTGGCCCCTCTATAAGGAGAGTTTTCAGCTGATGTCAGGCCAGCCACGAGCCCATGACCTTGAACCCTACGCTTAAGGTTAAAAGAGTTTTTTTAAACGTCACACAAAACAGCAACACGAGATTAATTTGGTCAAGTGACGAGGATGACACCTGAGTTGGTACTTCCTTCTTCTAACTACCATACCACACTAATGGGAGGATGAGAGAACCTGGACATTTAACCTGCAGCAGGCCCCTCTACACGGTGGCTCTTCTATGGCACGAGGCTCGAACTCATGACACGCCGGCCATGAACTCATGATCATAAACACTAGGCTACCGCGGTCACATACTTAAATTCGAATAATTGAGTATGCATACAATTATTTTTTCGAAAACAAAAAGGTACATATTACTAAAAATTAAATTCCTAAACTTCCGAAGATATTTAGAAGCCCACTGCATAATTAGAAAATATAGCAAGTACTGCAACCGAATTGATGCACTGTCATCGAATTTCACGGTCATGAAGTGTTTTGCCCTTTCACATTTTGGCAAATTTTCTAGAATAAAATGCCTGCTTAAGTAGTTCATCTTTGCTTATTCCCTTGACGAAAACGTGACGCAGGATATTACGAAACGGCAAGATTTATCGTAGATGGGAGTGTACATATGTTAAAGAAGCCGTCGCTTAGTGCGAACCGTATAACAAAGTTTTTCTTGAGACTGTTTCTAAAACAGCACAAGGTCCCATTTATCACACACTGCAGACAAGGATGGCATGAATGGTCTGTCTGGGGAAAAAAGCGAATTCCGAAGATTTTGAAATTGTTGGTTACTGTGTTTCAAAGGGTGACAAACATGTTTAAAAAACAAGCGGCAATTTTTGTCAGAAAAAGGCACGTTCCCCTCAGTTTGAAAGATTTATTTATTTGCTTCTGTAAAATAAATTTCGAGTTTTAAATTTGTATTTGTCACACTCTAGTGCTTAGAAATTACAGCACGTAAAGAAATGTTTCTTTACCAGTGCTATTATATGTTCTCCGAAGCATATCTAGGGGAAAAATTTAGGTATATTTTGAAATTTTAGGATGAAAAGTTTCAAATTATGAAAGAAGAAACGAGAAAAGATTACTGCTGTCAGATTTAAACGCACTCCTTTTCGCTCAACGATCTTTACGGCTTGATTTATTCCATGGTGTCAAAAATATAAATTTTAAGTGCTAAGTTTATTTTTGTAGCAGTCTAGTTCGTTAAGAGTGTGTGTGCTCAAGAATTTTTCTTCTTTCATTTAAATTTGAATTTTCAATGATAAAGAAAATCTAGACTGCTTCAAAATTTCAATGATGAAAAAAAGCATAAAATCTGTGTGTTCTATTTAATTTGAAATATTTATGACTTTATTTATTGTTTGTCTTAACAAAAAAAAAAAATTTTAAATACTAAATTAACATATGCTTGTCGCAATCTAGTGCTTTAGAATATTAAGAGCAAACGTTTTTTTTTCTGTAGTGTTTGTTACATAGAAAAAATATATAAATAAGTCAAATTCCTACTTAGATCAACAAAGAAAATTTTTATTTTAGCTACTTTTTATTAAATAGTTACAATTATTATAAATATGTATATACATATGACAGAATCACAACATTAAGTGGTAATTAATTTTTATTAATTATCATTAAAGTATCGTATTGTCATCCAAAACAATCGTGCATATAAAATTTCAGTTCAACTGAATGCTATAAAACGTGAGAAAAACCTTTATAAGTTTTGACACAAGTCGCCAAAAATGATGCCAACGTGGTTGTGTATTTGTAATTCTTTAAATAATTAGTTTTAATCAATTAATTTTTATTAATTATAATTAAATTACTGTATTGTCATCCAAAATAATCCTGCATATAAAATTTCAGCTCAATTGAGCGCTTTAAAATGTATTTTATTAACGATTGAAAATTCCACGAAGATAAATAAATAAATATATAGAGAGTGTGAGCTAATAGTAGGAATAGAAAAATAAAGGCGACATTGTTTGTTGCAAGGGTTTTGCTATGGGTTGATTGTTTTATCAACGTTGCACATTGAAGAAACATGAGGACCATGGGTGGCTAATCATATAAATTTGAACCACGTTCAAATGACAAATGATGACAACTGAGCGGGTCGCGAACATGACTCCTCGACAGTCATAGCCTTCATGATATAGAAATATTCTACAAAAGAAATTAACGTAGATCAGAAGCAGACAGGTTTTCTTTATTTTCTTTAATTTGAATGATCAATAGTTTAATTTATTTTTTCGCTTCTGTAAATTTTGTGAAAGCTAAATTTATTTTTGTCTCAAGTAGGAATTTCACTATGGCATACATTCCTCCCCCCTTGATTTTTATTATATTGCGTGAATTTAAAAATTATAACTGAATTAAAATTACCTGCGAGACATGAAAATTGAAAGATTAGCAATCGAATTCAAACATTCTGAGACAGCATTTGTGCAAATTATTCTCTGATTCAATTGTGCAATTTTTATTTCATTGACTTTTCAACGAACGTGGCAACTTTATATCACAAAAAGAAAAAAGATCTGTAGAAGCTACATTTCTAAACTTGTAGTCATCAACAATACTTTAAAACAAAAACCAACACTGGACAACTAATGATTCACTTTAACCTTTAATTATCCAATATTTTCATGGTATATACAATTATGTAGAGCAAAACTAATCTATTATAGCATTTCTATGTTTTTTTCCTGCAGACAAGAAAATTGCATTATACACTTTTTGCTAGCATTCCCGTACACATAATTTTAATTTTGCAAAACTTAGTGAAAATGCTTGAATATTGCGTTATCTGTAAACTAAATAGATCTTCGCAGAAAGATGCAGTTATAATTTCTGCACTTCTATATCATATTGGTTGAAAAGATAATAACTTCATGCTTAAGTCAACTACGACTTTAATACCCGTAAAAGAGCAGAAAAATTTCATAAAATTTGCTTAAAATGATAAAAACATTAACTATAAAGTATTTAATTACGACAAGTGTGGTTGTGTAAATCTTAAAGCATTAAGTGTTATTGAATATCACAGTGGCGCACACAAGGGGGGGAAGGGTCCACGTGTTTGGAGCATCACCCAAGCCCCCTTGATTTTTTTTCGATTGATTATAATCGTATGTATATAGTACGTAAAACTTAATTTAGTATTTGTCATAAATAATTTTTTAATAATAGATGTTAATTATTTATTCGTTTCTTTTTCTTTTTTTGTTCCCGACAATTGACAAAACCAAAAGAATGTTGGATAGTGTATTGTGGGTATGATACCAGAATGGTGGACCTGTTCCCCTTCCCCCTTCTTGAAAAATTCCTGTGTGCGACGCTGGAGTATCATCTCATCAGATGAATTATGTCTTGCGGACATATAAACTTAAGAGTCTCAAACTTTTGATAAATTCTTCAAAATAAGCGTTATAAGATTTTAGTACATTATATGAACGAATATAACAATGAAGCTATTGAAAATTGTATAACAAACGTTGAATTATATTTAAAAATAGATTTAAATGTTTCTTATACTGCTATATATATATATATATATTCTCTTCACTTAAAATCCCCTTTTATAACGGCATAGATTTCCGTGGCTCTATTCAAAATATCCCTGTCATAAAAGTAAGAGGACTTCTAGAGTCTTCTAACATGACATAAAAATAAAATCCTGTTTGAAAAATTCAAACAAACACCCACTTTCGTGACTGACTTGATTTTGTAACTAAAATTCTAGACAGATTCCTTAACCATTGAAACAATAAATTTTGAAAGACCGAGAGCTGTCATTGGTAAAACTTAAGCAAATATTTCTTGTTTCTTGACAGCTAATCACTTATCAAATCTGTTTTCACCCACACTAACACAAACGTAATCCTATTTACCTAAAGGGTGTAGGTTAGCCGTGTATTAACACTATCGACATGACTTAACATTTCTGATTTGAATCCCTTATCGCTTCAAGATACAGACCCATTTTCGTGTCCTTAACCAGATTTATTGAATATTAAGAAGTTTCTGCGTAAATGTCCGCCGTGAGGAGTTGAAAGTGTCTCTGTCCGACAATTTGTAATGCAAATCGAATAAAGTTATTAAGTAGTTCTTGTAATACCACATTGCGATCGACAATTTAGCCAGGAGGGAACGTTTTGGCTATTTCGGAGTTTTTTCTTTGATGCTGTCGATGTACTTATAAATATATCCGTTGTTAATTATAACTTGTAATACTTGAAAGGTTGTATATTTTAAATTTATTATTCCCGTTCTTGGAGATTGTATTTTTTATAATTAGTATTTTTATTTTGATGATCTAAATTTTATGTATCATGTCTTTGAAGTTTTTAGAAAATATTATTTGCCGATTGTATTAACAGGAAAATTGTTTCGAAAGCTATGTTCAATACAATTTACTCATTTATTTTTTTGAAGAGAGTTTTAAATATGCAACTAACAGTCATCGTGAAAAGAAATAAAAACGCTTACTCGATTTATTCATTTATGTATTGTTTCGAAACTTTTGATACTGATGAACTAAACCTCGTTTCACTATACTTCGTTTTAAAAGGCAAATGCTTAAGTTGACAGCTTAAAATAAATATGGCTTCTCAATTTTACGAAAACTTGGTTAAAATGTTTCAATTACCGATTTGAAAATTAAGAAATCCCCTTTGTTATCAGGTGTGGAATACTGAAATTTTAAAATGAAAAATAAATTTAAAAAAAAAAACTGGTTTGTCTTCAATTTTTAGCTAAAAAAGCAATAATTCTGGCCATTAATTCTCAATTTCTTAAACAAAAAGAAAATTAAAAAATATCTGCCTTTAACAGGATTAACTAACTTAACTATTAATAACTTAACTAACTGACATTTAAAAGAACTATGACCTTTGAGAAGCTTTTATAAGAGAAAAAAAAAGACGTCAGCCTACACATATTACAGTCTCACATGGTTAGTTTTTTTTAATTTACTGTTTATTATCATTTTCTTAAAAGTACTCATTATCTATTAACTTATCAATGTTTAAACAGCTAATTATACACTAGGTTAATTTTTTATTAATTAAGATAATTTTACGTGAAAGAATTAATTACATTGTTAAGACATATGCAAGTCATCAAATTTCTTTTTCATAGTTTAATTTGTTAGTTAAGTGGGGTTATAGGTCAACATACGACAGTTATATGCAAAGCTTTTGAGAAATCTCTTACTTTGTCTTTTTCGGGTTTAATGACTTTAAATCTTCTTTGGGAATGAGTGTTTGTATATTAGTTCTGGTGTTTTTAGTGCGCAAAACATCATTCATCATTCTTAAGTTTTTTAAACTTTTTTACTAAAAAGGTGGGGAGGAGGAAAAGGAAGAACATTCCGACTAGTCTGACGATTTTTCTCTCTCCAAAATCCTCAGAGCTTTAAGCGTTTATCCATCCAGGGTCGGCAACCTATGGCACGCAGAGCGATTCTCAGGGGCATTCTACACTACTCTATAAATTTGTCAATTTTTGAGTGAATGGAAGTTGAAAAATTTGTAATGGACCTTCTTTCACAAACATCTTCAGAATTATGGACACACAACACTTTACGGAATTAAGAAAAAAATCTGAAAGATAGCTCTATCACTGGCGTAGCTAGTTCTAAGTGGGCCCCGTATTAAAACTCCATCGGGGCCCTTTTTTAGAAATAAAAGGCCTGTTAGTGGTACTATAGATACACATGTCGGGGCTCCTGTAGCTTAGGGGCCCCATATCATTGATACGGCTGATACGGCGGTAGCTACGCCCCTGAGCTCTATAGATAAATCTACAGCTATTTTGTAAATTTTTTTATTGTCCTTTCGGGTTCTACATATCTAAGAGAACAAATTTTTTATTATATGAAAAATACTTCCCGAGTCCACAAAGAAGTTATTAGCAACTGAATGTTTAGAATTGTGTCAAACTGGAATTTCAAATTATACCCCTGCTTTTGCAATATGAAGTATAGAGCGGTGCAAGCACTAGGTTGGCATTAAAATTTTATTTTATTTTTTTATTTAACTGTAATGAAGGGAATACATATATTTTATGTTGTCTTTTTTATTTTAATAAATGTTTAAAAATACATAATACATATACAATTTTAATTTTTTAAAATTTATGTTGAAGCAAGTTATATTTTATGCTGTGTGCTTACTTTTATATTAATATATTTAAATGATGCAAGATTAACATGTAATAAAACGGCAAGCTTATATTATTGACCTCTATTTTCTAACATGGATCAGATTGTTTCCAAAATGTCCTGATGAGTAGCACACAGAATCATATTGTTAGATTGGTTGGCACGTCAGTTAAAAGGTTGCCGACCCCTGTTTTATAAGTTTTCACAACCTTTTTATCCGTTAATTTCGTGCCGTTATTTTAAGCCTTTCATTATAAAATACATCAGTGCACAGTTCCCATCTTTCTAAGGCCTTATCTTACATTTGATGCTCAAACTTGCGGCTATCGTTTTCTCACGTTTTATCGTTTCACCCACTTAAACAATGATAGATCCAAAAAGGTTTAAATGTATTCATAAAAAAATATCGTCGTAAGTTCACTACTCTATTTATCAACTGTCTCCTCCCCCAGCCTGCTACTAATTATACGTTAGAAAGTAAACACTCGGTAAAAGATGGGAATAAGAAAACTGAAACTAAGTAGCAGTATCTGAACCTTTTTTTTTCTTCTTTTTTCCTTCTACGGATCAGTCAGTTATGACGGCAAAAAAAAAGAAGAAAAAAAAAGATCAGTCGGGCTTTAAACTTAAGCGCGGAACTACGATTTTCTATCAAAAAAGAAACATTCTAGATCGTCTGCCCGTTTCGATCTTTTTTTAGTTCTTCGCTTTATGACGTCGGAAGTCTTTCTCTTGCCTTTTTTTTTCCCTTCCCTTCTTTTTTTTTAACATTTTATATATTTTTATTTCGTAACTTAATGTAGAAAGACAGCGCAAGAAGTTGAATAAACCAAGCGGGCGGTTTAATGTATGAGAAGGCATGAATCGCCTATTTTATACATTTTTCTATCTTCTATTTTTATTTCTGATCTTTTTTAAGAACGAAGAGAAAAAAAAAGAAATAAGAGAACGAAATAGAGATGTGTCACTCACAGGTCATTGAAAGCGGGATTGTAGAAAATTTCCGGTCGTTACAAATAAATTGAAAGAAACGACAACCATAGAACAGTCTTTGAGTGTTCTTTATTCCTGAAAATGTCTGTCACCAACTCACGAACAAAAGATTGTGAATGATTAGGTGCATAACCTTTTATTATCGACCATCCAATTAAGAGCCAAGAAAGGAAACATTACGGAGAACCCACGGAATAGGATTATTCGTCGTATCGTACTCACCATCAAAACGATTTTTATGGCTTTCGGAGTGATGTCATTTGCATTATATGAAGGGAAATTTGTTATAAAAAGTGTTAGGTCTTCTGGGAGACGTGTTTTTATGGGGTTTAAATGACCGTAAATCAGTTTCTAATAACCTATCAATGATATACTGGTTAACCTTTGCACTGGAACAGTATGAACCCATATAAAAAAAATACCGAGAAATTTTAATTCATGTCAGCTATAGAATGTGTATTATTAAAAATATTACGATGGGATTAAATTAATCTGAAGAAAATGATTCTCTTAGTAAAATAAAAAATCTGAATAATTATATTCAACATTTTTTTAAAAAAAACTTTAAAGTCATAATCTAAAGGATATTAAAATAACAGCTTGATTTTTACTCTGCTATCTATCTATAAATTGTAGAATTTAATGAAATGATTCTCTTAAATCATTTCTCCTTTCATTTAAGAAGTAATAAAATCAGATAATTTAATTATTTTGGGTCGGAGAATTAATTTTCCCAATGGCCTAAGAAGAAAACTAGCCTTTTTATTGAATGATTAAGTAAATGGTTCATACATATACCGTTAAATCCGGCGTATAACGCTCACCTATACTTTCAAGCTGCCTTTAAAATTTTTAGGTATATTGGTCTATAGGTATATTGGTCTTAGGTATTATTTAGGTCTTTTTACGATAAAATCTGAACCGTACATGCACAATGCTTTTATGTTTTGAAGTCATTTATTCGAGATATTATGCCATACTTCTGAAAAAAATATTATGCTTCAAAAAATATACCCCTTTAAGATTATAAGGTATGTAATTTCTTTTAATAAACACTGTTTCGATATATGTAGAAACCTTAATTATTTTTATGCTCATCTCTTTCAATTTAAAGCTATTATTTTTATACCCGGCGTATAACGCGCACCCGAAAATTTCGATCTTACTTTTGGTGTTAAACGTGCCGCGTTATACTCTAGCTTTTACGGTGTATGATAATTATTGCACATAAGTACTAGCTTCTTGTGTTTATTGGTGATAATGCTTAAATTATAGACTTATTTTTAAGTGGGTGACCTGTTTTAAAGCATAAAATGTGCTTGTTTCTCTCCATAATTTTTACTTATCTCAACATTTGTAACGGAGGAAATAGTTTAAACATTATATAAAATATTTTTATCATTGCAATCGATTTCTTTTTCTTAGTTGGAAAGGACTAATACACTACTGATACTTCAACATGGTTCTCTAATTTTAAAAGATCACAAATAAATTATTAGAACACATTTTCGAACATAAATAGTTTTTTCAATTTAAAAATTATTTTGTTTATTATTAAATGTTCAAAAGAATATATTTTGAGTGATTTATTGATTGTTTATTAACGTCACACCGGAGCAACACAAGGACTACTGGCGATGGACCCCACTATCCGAATTTCCACATCATACCATCGTGAGAACTTTGAGTCTCACGAGATTTAAACCTCTACACGACGGGTTTTAAGTTGCACCAAGACTCGACAGAAGCAACATCGTTCACAAGTTCGCGACCATGACCACTCAGCTATACCGGCCTTTTTTGCGTGATCGTGTTGTAATACTCAGGGACGTAGCTACCCCCGTATCAATGATACGGGGCCCCAATGCTTCAAGGGTCCCAAAATGATAAAGCAAAACACCGAAAAACGCTAAGGATACCCGGAAAAGAGTCCCCAATGAATTTAGATTCGGGACTCACTCAGGACTTGCTACGCCATTGGTAATACTAGATATTAAAATGGATTTTACAACATACCACATTACCTAGAAATGCTTTTGAAGAAACGAAGTCCTTTCTTAAAAATTCCTATTGTCAAAGACTTCCAAAAACGAAAACTTGTTCATATAAATATCTTTGATACTTTCAATCTAATCCAGACAAAAAAATAAATAAAATCTTGCCTGCACAAAAAATATTCGTTTAATAATAAGAAATGTTCATGTAAGAGCTTCGCTAAGCCATAAAAACGATCTATTTGCATTTAATCCGAATTTTTCGCGAATTCTCAGCTATTGTAACAATTTCAAGGACTGAAATATCCTTCCTATTATTGGCCAAGTTTTACCAAAGTGACGGTGAGATTATACAGATATAATAGATCTTAACTCGTAAAGAAAACTACTCGCTACGATCTATCGAAACTAAATCAGGTGAAAAAGAACTTTCGAACGGGTATGGTGTTATTTGTAAAAAGTTTGATGGCTTAAGATATATACCGAGCTCTGGACAGCTTTTTGATCACAATGAAAAGAACTATATTCCAACGCCCAATTATGAATGCACAAGGTATATTTTCTCAGTCACATTTCTTTATTTATCTCGATTTGTATTGTGCCTCAGGAAATATGAAAGACCTTAGGCTAACGGTTTATGTCTGCATACTCCAGAGAGATCTAAATAACTTATTCTCACATTTCGAACAATTTTTAAAAAGCATCGTTAAGATATCGTTCTAGATTTTATTTCATGTCTTGACGTGTTCTAGTTATTATAACCACTTATTTTCGTTCTCTAACTATGTTCTATTTCGTGAAAAGTACTTTAAAAAATTTTTTATTAGGTCAGCAATCGTCTGCTTGGGAATATTTAATGTCAGTACATTTTTAAAGTGTCATACTCTTGATATTTCAAATAATGATACTCTTCATATCAAGATAATTTTCTTTAAAAATAAGAATTCTTAGAATTAGCCCGAGTTCCTCAGTTCCACCCTCCATTTTAACTGTTTAAGTAGAACATTTGTAATGTAAATTAACTTCGGACAATTGTGGAGATGTAATTAGAACATCTCTCTCTAGAGCAATTAATTTAACACAATGAATAAGCAGAAGTCATGGCATTCATTCTAAAAGAAGAATGTAGAAAATACTGCTTGAAATTCTACAATTCTGAATTAAAATGAAACAACTACAATATTTTAAAAGAAATCATCTTTTCTTTTTAAGCTTCCTGATAGAAACAACCATTTAGTACAGGGTTATAACTGTGTACCTAACTAGTGGCGTAACGAAGTGTATTAGGGCCTCCTGCAAACTCTGGTTTTGGGCCCCAAGCCCACATACGTACTTAGCGTCAGTCAAGCTTTAGACCCCTAGAATCCCTGGCCCCCACAATGCGGGTGTACGTTACACCACCGTACCTAACACATATCATAATAAAACTGCATACTAGTGAATGTTTTATTTTTGCAACAATAAATGCTATGCTTTATTTTCTTTACATTCTTTTTCTTGTAGTGAGATATATACGGATGAGACATCCTACAATAAAAAGCTATTGTCACACTTCTCAGCTTCAATCTTCATTTCAATCAAGACAACTTTTTCATCCGTAAAATCCGATTTAATTTTCGACACGTTTCTTAGAAGACAGTCAAGACAGTAAGAAAAAGAAAAAATCTTAAGTACCACGTAATTAAAGTCGAGATATTTGACTTATCTCTTGAGTTTTTCAGATGAGATATCTTCTTTCTTTTTCCCCTCCAATGGATGAAAGGAGGTGTACAGACTGAAATTCCGTACATCGGAAGAAGGAAACGTCACCTTTGATGCTTGGCTGACCGTTGACACTTCTATCAAAGAAGGGGGGAAACAAATATTCCAAGAGAGGGGGTAGAAGAGATATGGGATAGGAAGGAAGGGGAGTGAAAATTGCTCTAGAAAATAAAAATAAAAAAGCGGTCTTGAGAGAGGTCAAAATAAGTTCACCTCATACAAGTTGGTAAAATGTGCGACAAGCGCTACTTTTTTGCCTCTAGAAGCAATATCTTGCCACAATGCGGGGGGTGTTATTTTTATCGTGATCGAAATTGGAAGTTGCACAATTGGAAGAAGGATAGAAGGTACATGAGTGACCAAATGAGGCTAAAATGGTTCTATTCATAGCACATATACGCCCTGCAATCTGGTTTGCTATGCCTATCACCAAATATTACACCTACAGCAATTTGATCAATTGGAGGTCATGGTACCATCCATTTTCTGTGCATCACATTCCATCATTCGGATTGGAATGAAACAGATTGGCATAAAATGAAACAATTCCACATAAGTTAAGGTGTAAGCTGTAAAAAGTAGAAAGGAAATAAGATTCTGGGTTTTATTAGCTCTGGTAGTTTTATTAAGCGTTTTCCTGTTATATAATAATATGCAGAAAAATGCCTAATCTTCTAGACTGAATCTTTTTAATAAGGATTTTGTCTTCAAAATGATCAAAAGTACAAGTTTTGAACCAGTATTTAAATTGTTAAGAATGTGCGAGACAAGAATATACATAATTTAACATGTACAAAAGGAAGAAATGTAAAACCTGCTTCTTATTTCATTCGCATATCTTTCAAATATAATTCCCTCTCTTTCGGTTTATTTCGCATTCATGCTATTGATATATTCTTAGAAATCAGTTTGAGACTAAGCATGCTATGAATAAAAGAAATATTTTTGTATGAATTCTTACATTTAAATCAACACCATTAATCATGATCTTTTAAAACAATTCTACGTATAATAAATTTGTTATTTAAATCATGATAAATCTAAAGAGTTGCACAATTATATTAGTTTCAATAACTGGTACTTCAACTAGCCAGGCCCAGATGTTATTCATGGGTGTGACACTCCAAAAGAGAACATTTAAGTATAGTCTATATATATATATATATATATGAACAATAATCTAGGCCTTCTGAAAGTCTGCCAATTTGAAATCAGACTATAGAACAATAGAAAAATAGTGATATCGTATCTATGGTACTAGATAGGAAAATGACAAAGCTGTTTCCTGTTTATGACATCTTGAAGATCCCCTATGCCTATTTTTTATTAACCTAGTAATAAAAGCTATGTTAATGCAAGTTAAGAAAATTAAAAAATAGTTAAAATAAAGATAAAAAGGTTGCTTCTTCTAACTATCGACTTACAGTTTTTAGTAAATTAACAGAAGTATTTAACAATTACGTAAAGTATATATTAAAATTTTCTTTCTTCCATTTTTGTCTTAAATGTTTCTTTTCATTCAACCTCAAAACATTCACTTTGTCAGATAAATACATTACATCGAAAGCTTACTAAGCAATTTTAGTTAATAAAAACACAATCAGATGTCCATTTTAGCAATAAAGTACACTGTTCATGCTTATATTATTAAAAAAAATGTATGAATTATCAGAAAATTGCTTATATTGAGAATTTTTTTAGTTACAATTAAATTTTACTCAATGTGAAGTAAAGAAATCACCGTATGTTTTCGAATACAAGCAGATCCATGTATAAGCCGGGAATGCGTGTTTTCTTCAAAATTTACCCAAAATTCGAATTCCGTATACGAGTAACACTAAAAGTTTTTTTTTTTGTTATTTTCAAACATGTATTCAATAGGGTGATAATGTTGTCCAATTGGGATATTAACATCAAACTAATGTTATGCAAAACGCCAACGAGGATAATTTTATTTTTCTGGCACCCCCATCTGAAGCTAACGTTTCCATCAATTTGTTATCTTGGAGAGTAGTCATACTTTGTGTCATTTATTTTATTTTTTTTTTATTTTGAAAATTTAACAAGATAAATTTGCATATGGTGTGTGTGATCGTCGACCCATGTTTCATTGTCCAAGAGAAAAACTCACTGCATGGTGACCATATGCATTCAGACATCCCTATACGTGAATGTGAATTTTATGAATTATTCGGAAACTGATTCAGACACTGACTTCGATGCATTTATGAGACATTTCATTTTCCTTTTTAGAATAAACGTTCCATTCAAAACACCCAAAAGGTTAAGATTAAAACCAATTGCGCGTAGAAAATGAAAAAATTGATAAACAGTTTTTTTTTAAACCCCGAGATTAGCGGATCCACGCGCATGTACTTTAACTTTAAAAAAAAATCCAAAAAATCTCAGCTTTTACACGGTACATATACTGTATGTTAGTAAATAGGCATTTCGCTTATTGAAATATATTCGTGCAACAAATTTGCTGCACCATTATGCTGAAGCATAATGATTTTGTAATAACTACTTTCTGAAAATTGTAGAGTTTAGATTACGAGTGTATATTGAAAAATATAACATAAATAATGTATAATGCATCAAAGATTAGTCTTTTCAAGGAAGATTATTAAACAATCTTTTACACTATACCACACATAAGACACAAATTATCTTTCATATTACTGTACACCTCCAACAGATGAAAAATGTATACGTATACATATTTATACAGTACTTGTATTTCATTCAATAAGTGACCTTTTTGAAAGATTTATTTTATTCAGACGACCTTTAAGTATAGGGGCGAGTTCTTCGAAATAATCTGAAATAGACCGCATTTGCTTAAGAAAACCTTAATCTTAAGATCAGCTGTTAGGAGTAAAAAAAAGGTCACTATTTTATATTGTCGGTGTTTTTAAAGAAAAGAATCATCGAAGAGAGGGGGTAGGTAAACACCCCAAACGTTTAACTCTCTTAAACCGTTGGCCGGTCGAGAATAAAGAGATCTGGTTTTGGCATCTATTCTCACTTCCAGTGATGTTAATCTGTACCTCGTGCGTCAGAGGTAAGATGCTACCTTGAGAAGGCGATCCGAAATCGCGATAAAAACGCCAGCACGAGAAAGCAGCTTCCTTTTTATCAGTTTTGTTATCATCGTCTGATGTAGGATTTCCCCGGCTCTGTCTTGGCGAGTATAGAAATCTCGTGGATAAACTCTTCATTTTTCTTTTAATTTTGTTCTTGTCATAAAATAAATTAACGGACATTTGTCACTTTCTAATTTACTTTTGAACTCGTTCCCTTGTGAGAACTTAATGCGGAATAGGATTAAGAATAACAGCTGTTTCCAGTTTTCTTCGGGACATTTGACACAGAAAACATCTAGATTTAGTATTGCATTTATCTCCGAGGAAAATTGATGATAGTTATAAATATTAATCAAAAAGAATTTCTCAACCGAAAAGCTTGGAGCATCTTATTTACTTTTAACTGAAGAAAATCCCATTAATAAAATCTTGACTAATAATAATTAAAATTTACTTCTGCTCGTTGACATCAAATCTATCTGAATCTGTCTATCCTAATTATTGGCACGATAAGAAAGTAATTTCGGTTTTCAGTGTGAAAT
The DNA here is from genome assembly GCA_019973955.1 of Trichonephila inaurata madagascariensis. Classification (NCBI taxonomy): domain Eukaryota; kingdom Metazoa; phylum Arthropoda; class Arachnida; order Araneae; family Nephilidae; genus Trichonephila; species Trichonephila inaurata. Next base: position 190,523 of record BMAV01013625.1, on the reverse strand, counting down.
TTTTCTATGCCAAAAATGAGCTTTAATCAATCAAATATCTTCCATTCTGTTCAACTACCTCTTGCCATCTTTCTGGTAATTTCATGATTCCGCGCTCGTAGAGTTCAAGTACCTCTATCGACAAAAAACTCAACCAAATGCAATTTAATGTCATCATTATTACTGAAATTTTTAATATTTAAAAAGTTTCGTAAAGTTCGATATAATTGATAATCGATGGTGTAAAAAGGTAGGGGATGAAAAACGGATCGTCTACAATTACATTAATTGAAAAAGCTCAAAATTCAAAAGTTATGCATCTTTAACATAAACCTTTAGCAACATGTACTAAATTAGTGGAGCTTGATTGGGAAGTGATGTTACATTCCCCATATAGCATATAACAGGGATGGCGAACCTTTATGGATCGACGTGCAATTTTTTTTAAAGAAGTGTTTAAAAAGTTATAGACGTGCCGTCAAATAAATTTGACTTGTGTTTATTGGGAAAATATCGGGTTGGAGGGAAAGTTCTGTCGTATTTTAAAGAAAACATTTGAATGCATTTATAAAAATATGTGTTTAATATTAATCAATTATATATGCTCCATCATTTGTTACAACTTGTTGCCATCTTTCAGGTAACATATAAATTCCTATTTTGTAGAAGTTCTCGTTCTTGGAGTTAAAATAGTCAGCAACTGCCTTAGAAACACTTTCAAAAGACTTGATTTTTTTCCCCGTTAGATAATTTTGCAGAGATCTGAACAGGTAATAATCAGATGGTGCAATGTCAGGTGAATACGGTGGATGAACAAGGATTTCCCATTCTAACGTATTCAGTTTTTGTTGTGTCACCATTGCAGTATGTGGTCGAGGGTTACCGTGGTGGAACACTATTCCTTTTCTGGACGCTAATGCTGGCCTTTTTTCTTTGATAGCTGCATTCATTTTATCCAGTTGATTGCAGTAGAGATCCGCGTTGATGGTTTTTCCCTGTTTCAGCAACTCGTAGTACAATGGACCTTTCCTGTCCCACCACAAACAAAGCAGTATTTTTCGTTGATGGATACTTGGTTTTGCAACTGTTGCTGATGATGTTCCTGGTTTGCAGTAAGATTTTTTTTTCTCTTAATATTCTCGTAAAGAATCCACTTTTCATCTCCAGTAATCAATTTGTCCAAAAACGGCTCCACATTGTGTCTAATCAGATGTGATGAACACATTCTTATACGATCAGAAAATTCTTTTCCGTTAATTCATGTGGAACCCAAACACTTCGTTTTAACACAAACCCAAGAGATTTAATGTGATCTTCAACAGTTGTTTGATGAATGCCAAACCCTTCTGCTATTTCTTGACTTGTTAAATGTGGATTATTTTCCAACATGGATCGCCAACATCATTATCGCTCTTGGATGGTCATCCAGATCGATTACTTTCTTGGAGGCTCAGTTCCCCGGAATGAAATTTGCTAAACCATCTTTGACAAGTACGAACATTTACAACATCTTTTCCAAATACCGCACATAAATTTTTACATGCAACCGATGTGTTGCTTCGTTTTTGGAATTCATACAAAATGCAGTTTTCGTAAATGCACTTTATCTACTGATACGTTTTTCACTTTAAATTTTACAAGTAAATGATGAACGGTAAAAAAGGACTCTTTTTATATTATACAGCATCTAAAAAAATAAAAAAAAATCCGAATGACTCACTAGCCAGATGTTTTTTTTTATTTACAACAAAAATCACCTGCCTATTTAAAATGCGACAGAACTTTCCCTCCAACCCAATAATGAAACTAAGTACTAACAACTCAAAATTCTTTGCTTACTACGAAAAAATACCTTTTGTACTGTATTGTTGTAAATGTTTTAGTTATACGCGTAATTCAAATTATAAAGTAACATTAGTGTGACTTGTAATTTTGCAGATTGGATGACAAATTACTTACATTAGGTTTGTAAGATGTTACTTTTAGAAAAATGCATGCTGAATTGGAGTTATCTGCCAAACGGTTTCTAAGCAATTAATAAGTTTTACTGTGGTTCACTTTTTTTGACAAGAGGATTTGTAATTCGTTTCAAAATGCCGTTTACCGACGATGGTCTGCATACCACTGTTCCAGAGCATAAACACACACCGCTTTTTGTCGCCTTTACTAAAAAATGCCATATTTCTAGATTCACCAAGTTTGAAATTCTCTACAATCTTGCGCTTTTTGTTCTTTTGCTGAACTAGCCATGTTAAATAGCAGTTAAAAATCGTAAGTATAACACAAACAAACTTTAAAATATAGTTGTGTCAAAAAAATTGACTATGCTATCTGTAGAGAAATTTTACATTATAAGCAAATGTAGCCCACGAAGTAACTAAGGCAAGACAATAAAAACACGAGTGTGCTCCCCACCACCGAACACTCGAATTTGTTCGTAATACTTCATAGTGAACTTTGTTATTTTGAAATAAAATGCAAACCATTTTGATTGATGGCACGCGTGCCACTGCTTCGCCATCCCTGGCCTATAACAATGACCTCAAGTGGGTGTGGCACTTCATTAATTGTTTTGTTGATGAAGACCTAAGTTCCGAGTTCGGTATTATGAAGTTACCAAAAAGATGGAAAAAGGTCATTGAAAGGAATGGAAGGTATTTGACTGATTCAATTTAATTTTTTGTGTAGAAAAATTTCATGCAAAAAAGCTAAAATTACGCTCTAGCCAAACCAACAAAACAAAACAAAACAAAAACAAAACAAAACACAAACAAAACAAAACACAAACAAAACAAACAAAATGTATCCAAGTGACAAACATAACGAAACATGTGTCTATGATTTAAGATAGCGTTAAATTTCTTAAAAAGTTATCCTTTTGAAATTGAAATACGTTGCTATCCATATTATTATAATTATACTAAAGATAAATTAAATAAAAGGAAAATATATTTCAATAAGTGACGTCCTGGCGCCCTGGTGTCATATAAAAGTTCGTATAAATTTAAAACTCGGGATTTCAGATAAAGCTTTAATTTTTAGAAACATTGGTTGTGAAAATATGTCATGATGATTTTAGTTAATTAAATTAAAGAGTTCATTACATATACGGAATATCATATATTTTGTAAGAACACTTTGAGAAATATTTTTTTTAAAAATTTATAATGCACACTTGAATAAAATGAATCGAAATTAAAGGTTAAAAACTGGGGAATCTGTAGATTGAAATTTCATGACGCAAGTTTAAAAATATATTAAAAAATTTTATCATTAATATTTCGTAAAAAAAGACCTGAAATTAATTGAAAATGTGGTATGCATTAGTTTGGCAGTATATGTGAGAATTTGTGCTCTGGGCGCTAATGATTTTAGAAGTGAATCTTTTTCAGTTCGATTCAATGATATCATTTCCATAGTATTTTAAAACCATTATAAGGTTTTAAACAAAAAGCTACCAATTAATATTTTTTAAAAAAATCCTACTAACAACGGAGCGCAATAACAAAGGATGTTGATAGCTTCGTTTCGCATGGAATCGATTGTAATAAGTATTTACGAATTCAAAAAAAAGAAAAGAAATTATTCATTATATCTTCAAGAAAAATGGGTTGAAATAAAAGACTATTTTGATCTCTTTTTGAAATGCCGAATCGTTTATTATGAAAATAGCATGTGAAAACTAAACATATAGCAAATTGACTTCTTTTATAAGTATTTCACATCACAGAAAAAAACAACAACACACACATTCTGTGCTAAACAAAGAATAATAACCTTAAAATAAAAACTTCAGAAAACACATTCTTGTCTTTTTATGTGATTCTTTTTCAAATTTCACTTTTAAATTACTGTTATACTATCAATTTCACTTTAATCAATGTTTTTTAGTTATTATTATGTCTAACCAAAGATTGCAAAGTAATGTCCAACTTATAGTATGACTTGAAAATATCCTAAGAAATATTATTTGGATTTTTGGAATAGTCACTGAATTGAAAGGAACAACTGTGTACCGATTTAAAAATAACAAAGATGAATTTATTTTTTGAAAAAATTCTAAGCATCATGATTTCAATCCAAGTTCTTTCCACTTTTTGAGAAATGTAAGTAATGTAAAAGTAATCAAGCTCCGAGTGATTTAAAAAATGTATATTAATTACAGCTAAATAAAAACACTAAGTATTTGGCGAATCTTTCCGTTGTAATTGTACTTACTCTACAAAAGATGATGTGAATAAAAAATGTTAAATGCTTTTTAATCATATATATAAATATTGAATTAAATTCAAATATTCTCATACCCAAAGTTAATGTTTATTTGATTTCTAGAATATTCTTATTGTTTTAAGTGAGTAAATAATTTGAAGAACATAATTAAACTTCAAAGCATGAATTTAGAACTAAAATACGAGTTTGTATCTATAGAAAAATTTAAACAAATTTATTTATAACCTCTAAGAAACTCTTTCAAGAAGTACTAATAGATTTAAGAACATCGTCTATGAAGATGATTGCAATTGTCCAGGAATTCTTCGAAGTATATAACTGGATAAAAATAAAATCGCAATCCTAAGCTTAAATATCATCAATCAAGATAACTTTTTAGGATTATATTTAACATAAAAGGATAAACACAAAACTTTTTATTAATTTAACCGCAAAATCGTATTTCAGTAAGCCTTCACAGATAAACCCCAAAGTTTAACCAAAAATCGGATAATCTTAATTTCATTTCTAGTTTGATGTAGTAGAAATTCCAAGGGGGCAAGGAAGTTATTCCATAAACCATTTTAGCATTTGCGTGATATTTTTTAAAATTAAATTGATTCCCATTTTATGATAATCTTCTTTCGATATTGATGACAATCTTGATTTGATTTTATGATCTTGATAAGATGCATATATTTATTACCTAAGCTAATACAAATTTATCAAAATTTTGAATAAATGTGAATGTAATGTTCAAGCAAAAATGAAAAAGCATTCGTGACCTTTTGTTTGGTACAGATTTTACTATGAAGAATATCGTCAAAATAATTTAGTTACATTACTTAATAATAATCATATGCTTTTATATATATATTTTTGAAAAATAAAACACCATAAAATTATTTTTTAATGATGTTTTTAATTAAATTGTTTGAACTTACACATGAATGCTTTGAAAATATTACTAAAGCAAAAATTTTTTAAAAGTTTAAAAATAAACAAATCTGAGCACATCTTAAAAAACAAATTATTTTAAACTAGAGCATTATTTTTTAGGGGGGCGGAGGTAAAACGGGATCCCTTTTCCCTAGCTGTTACTCCGTATTTCACTCCGAGGGAAATAAAAGCGAAAAAGAACACCGGATTCACTCGAAAAAGTTAAGATGTCTGGACGCCGATGACCTTCTGACCTTGGGGCTGTCTGTTATCGCCTCCGCCCCCACGTCTTTATGACACAAATGTGATTCTTGGCCAGATCTTGACTGACATCAGACCGCAGGACGTTGGCCCCGCCGTATGCAAAAGACCTGAGTGTGAAAGCGGCAGCTTGCCGAATTAAATCAGAGACGTTTATGTACCAGTAAAGATGAATAATAGGATGTCATTTTCTCATTTAGCGAAATACAACTTGCGTTAAGGTTTAATCTGATTAGACTCTGATTGAAGGGTGACATCATGCCGTTCAAAATCTACTTTTGATGATCGACGTAATTAAAAGTGTCTGCAACTGATATTTTGAAGTGAATTCAGGGAAGGGAGCAATGTACTGACTTCAGAAGATTGTTTTTAAACCAGTGCTTCTCATACTTTCAACGTTTGCAACCCAATATTCAATCAGAGTATTCATCACGCCCCCCTTCCATACAAGAACAATGTAATGAATTCAATGATACTATACTTTGAAGCAAAAACTACAGTACGCCTTTAACTTCTTAAGTATCACCAATGTATATAAACGTCTCGCTCAGTCAAAGCGTTTATTGCCCCGGACGTATATATAAGTCTTTCCGAAGTACGATCTTTTCTGTTCACTGCTATCCATAAGAAAATTCCGAAGGCTTTGGCATGCAACAAAAGGACATTGACAGTGTTTGCGAAGGATTTACTTATTTCAGAGAATTTGCTTATTTATTTCTTTTCTGTCCCCCCTTCCTCTCCATGCATCACATACGCGTGCCTATGTGGAAAACGGTGGAATTGGAGAACGAATCGCGTAACTTTAAATCGGCAGTATAAAGCAATTAATTTTAAACCGTACAAATTATCAAGATAAGTGTTAATTTGGCAAGCTTATGGGGTCACTGGTAATTATAAAACTTTTACTTAAATTCATATTGTTAAATAAATTGTAAAATACATTGTGCAGTACTGATATATTTATAAGTGTATTATGTCAGTGTAAATGTGTATTTTATTTTTTATTATGTCAGAATGCATTTTGTTTATTTACTTTCAGTAAATAAATATATATATTTTTAAATTATCTTTTGTTCTCCACTTTTCAATATGCTCGCGCCCCACAGTTTGAGAAACGCTGTTTTAAACGATTGTTCTCATTTATATTATCTCTAAAATCCCTTCCGATTTCGATTAAAAGTTCAGTATTTTTTCAGCCATAAGAAATTTTGTGAAATAAAAAATATAAAAATCTTGTCATCAAAAGTACCGACTATAATAGTATTTTTCTGATACGGAGATTATGCAGTTCCATTGTAACAAGGAAGTAAAAGCCAAAAAATGTTTTTTTTAATTAAAATACATAAAAGTTTAATATTTTTATAGAAAAATTACAATAGCCGTTTTGCAACTTGAGTGAAAAGTCTGCAAGACATAAAAAAGATATATCAGATATTAATTATTCACAGGTAAGGCAATAAATCTGATTGAAAAGTTAAAAGTAATCAAGGAAACAAATTCAAAACTAAAATTAAAAGTATTGTTTAATTCAATATTTAAAAAGGAAGTTATTTTTATTCGATGAAAAAAAAATTGTAACACGGAAAATTGTATTTTATAAATTATCTATTGAATATTCAAGATTCATAAAACTCTTCATATATAGACAATCAAACATGTATTACACTGAAAGTTAAATAAAATACAGCTACTTGAATATTAATCAATTGCATTTAAAAATTGATTTGTAAGATTATGGAGGCAGTCAGAGCCAGTTTATCCATTGGGTGCTTGGGGCGGGCACCCAGGGCCCCAGAAGGGTGCGAAAGGGCCCGTATGAGCTGGACTTAATCAGGTTTTCTGGTGATAACTTTCGATCCGCCAGTGCGAAGGGGGCCCGTATATCTGCGCCCAGGACCCAAAAGAGCTTAAGTCGGCACTGGAAGCAGTTTAAATTGTATAATGTTTGACAATTTTAATATTTGAAAAAAAAAGGCAATTGTCTCGTGTATGAAAAATTAGGAAAAAAAAATTACCAATATTATAAATATCTTACAATCTATACACAGTATTTCAATCAATTTACTTAGTAAATCAACAACAAAATAGTGTATGGTTATGTATTTTTTTCCTCATGTCTTCTACAAATTTTTTTAAAAAAGATTTCACACGTTACATTAAATTGTTTCCAAATTTAATTGAAAATGTATTTGTTTTTAAATATCAACAATATGCACAGGAAATAAACAAAAAAATACTTCTTTTCCAAGCTTCTGAGAAGTAATACGTACAAATCGTATTTCATAAGCTTAGATCGAGTAAGACGCCTAGATATCCATCATCTAGATCTGTATCCTACAGATCGAGTAATACGTGTAGGGATTTTTTTGTTGTTGTAAATCTTCTGTTCAAAGCTTCAATTTTAATTATTATTATTAGTTGGTGGAGTCACAGCAAAAATTATATTGGGTGGGTCAAAAACGCGACGATCTCATTTCAGGATTGTGTAGCGTATATTTTTTGTGTTGAATCCTTTAAGCATTTTTTGCCTCGTGAAAAATCAAGCTTTGTCTAAAAAGTTCATGGTAGATAAGTACACACCTCTATGTATCAATAGAAGAAATTTACTGAAGAACTACCCAATTTCAAACCCGGTGTAATCTTACCATTAAAAATATTGTTTCTTTCCCCTTGCGCTTGGGCGTTAATTATTAGGTTGAGAGAAATGAGAGTAAATAGTGGTTTTTAAGGAGAACAATCAGATATTTTGATGGAAGAAATAACACTCGTGAATCATCGAAAACTTATATACGAAAACGCCTGATATCGTCATAGAGTAAAAGTTTTGAAAGAAAGAGATATGAATCTTTTTCAAACGATGCAATATGTTTTACCAGAAACAATTGCCCTCATGGGACACCAAAAACATGCCCTCGTATTTTTCTAAATTAACATGGGAATTGTAGATTTGTTCAAGGCTCAAATAATAAGCGATGGATTTTCGCTGGAGAGATTGATTTATCCACGTAAATACTTATAGCTATGATTTTCACTCAACTTTGAAAACTCATACGTGTAAAAACAAACAAACAGATTTTAGCCCAATTTGTACGTATAGAAAGGCATCTACATCAAGAAAAAAGATGGTTAGTGGGAGTCAGTGGCGCCCATAAGGGGTGGGGGAGGGGCGGGAGAGAGAGACTTAATTGTTATTAATAATTAATTTTATTAATGAATGCTAATTATTCAAAATTAATTTTCTACTGTCTCTTGTTCCCCCAAATCGACAAAATCGAAAGAATATACAGGGTGTCGTATTGGAGCATGATACGAGAATGGTGGACTTTCGACCCTGAATTCCTGTGTGTGTTCCTTTGAATGTGATATGCTTAAATGCATTATCCAATAATCGTTTATAATTGCTTTGATTGGTTGATTGGTGTTTAATGGCGCAAGGATCCTATAATTGTTTTGAATGTTGATTCAAGATTCTTATTTATACTGAGATTAAGAAATTCAAGTCTTCGACATTAGAAGATAATTGTATACTTTTCAAGGTTTTCATTGGAAAGAATTTCCAAACAAAAATCATTATTTAAACAATCATTGTATTTATCAGATTGCATATGGGATATGAATTCCTGAGCAATACTCAGGCAAATTACGAAAAAATTCTTAACAGAATAAAAAAAGTTCAACACAAAAAAAGTTTACGTATATTTAAAATTCAAGTGCATTAAAGTTGCTGTAAGCGTATACTTTAAAATTTCATGAATAATTTCAAAGCTTAAGGTAAAAAAATATTCATACAGGAAAAAGAAATATTTCTAAATAATTCCTTGTTTTCTGAAATTCTCTGAGAGGAGTAAGAGTTATATTAACGTTGCACAACACGCTAAGTTCTCTGATGCAAGCTCATAAATTAAAATTTTTGAGTTTTTAATAAAAAAATTAAAGATTACGAAATTGCGAAGTATTACTTCACAATTGCCAATAATCATAATCATTGGCAAAATCTCAATTATTTTCAGTTGTTTAAAAATTGAACGAGGCAAGTGTCCTTGGGGAATATAAGGATATAAAAATGAATTAACTACAAGTGTATAGTAAAATGAACGGAAGAAAAATTTGAAGAAAAAAAAAGTTCCCTGTATCCTAGTTATTAAAAAATAATAGCCATTGAAAGAAAATTTCAGTGCATAATTCTTAAATCATCAGAGATTTAAATAAAAATTATATATATACTCCTGCAATTTTTATCTAAATTATTACTCATAACACATTGTGGTTGTCATGTCGTACATAGAGAAAAATATTTCCTAACTACTATTTCCTTTCAGACCTTTTAACAATAATTGACAAGCATTTAGCAAGCTTTATAGTATTTTCAAAGCAAGCAGAAAATCTTTTTTTGAACTTCACATTCAAAATACAGGAAACGACCTCGGATTTGAAGAGTAACGAGATAAAAACATTAAAAAAAACCGGAAAACCTATTTAAAATTCTATTGAAGTTGCAAAACGGGGAAAATATTCTGCGCTAATAGGTTCTTCTAGCAGAGTACAATATGAAATTACGAAATGATAATCAAGAAAATTATTCTTAATATAGTATAATACGGCTCTCAACCAACCGAATTTTTAAGTGCCTAAACAAACTGAAAACAGTTTTATTCTATGTGAGTATTTTAAAATTTCAAACTAATGAATTTATAAATAGTACTAAGACTAACCAAATAATCTTTTCGACCAACAATCGCAAATTATTCCTAGAACTTATTTAAAATTGTGATTCTACTGCAATTAAATTTTTAAAAAGTTTAAATCCATTAACATGTAGCTTTAAAGGCAATGCCAAAATTCAGGCATTACGTAATAAGAAATTACTTAAAATACTTCAAACATGCATAAACCTAAAATTTTTATAATAAAAATGTCATTTCACCTTTTGAAGCTTACATCTGTAAATATTATTTTCTTCTTCAAATTACTAACATAATTGTATTATTTATCTCATTCAGCTTTCTAACGAATTAAAGAAAGAGCTTCACTTTTATATTTGCGAAAGTTGTAAGTACAAAGGAGGAAAATGTACTTTTAAAAACATATTTTTCTAAAGAGTTTAATACTACTTCTATTAAACATTTAAATTACGAGATATTTGTCTGTATATGGAGGCTTAACTCATAGATATTAAAAAGAAGTATTTTAAAACTAAAGGACAATTAATCTTATTGTAAATGATTTATAAGAGCCACTCTGAGAAAATTTTATCTATCATAGTATGCCATAATAAACTGATTTAAATCCTAACATTGTGTGAACGCAAGAGAGTTTCAATACTATATTCACTCCTTATAAGAAAAATAGTGGATTTTTAAGCCATTTTTTTATTCAAAACAAAATGTGGTTTATTTAACTTGAAAAGCTTTAAAACAAGATCTTATTTTACTAGAAGAAATTCAGAGTTATTCGACTGTTAATCTATATCAGGGATGGCGAACCAGTGGCACGTGTGCCATCAATTTCACGCGACACAATATTTTGGGCAAGCCAGAGATCAAAATGGTTTGCAATTTATTTCAAAATAACAAAATTCACTGTGTGAAATATTAAGAACAAATACGAGTGATCAGTTGCGGGACGGCGGAGAGCATACTCGTTTGTTGTTGTCTCTTAGTTATTGCCTTAGTTACATTTTGGACTACAGTTGCTTATGATGCAAAATTTGTCTACGCATAGCATAGTCAATTTCACACAAAAGTGAATAACAGGAAAAGTAATTGATGGCTAGAAACCATTTGGTAGATGACTCCAATTCAGCATGCATTATACTATAAAAGTAACATCTTACACAATCTTAATATAAGTTATTTGTCATCCAATCTGTAACAACAGAAGTCACACTAATGTTACTTTAAGGTATCCGACCACGTTCGGAACAGTGATTTTGCAAAAGCGCATAAATGGATAATTTTCATGATATTTAGTGTCACTTAGATTAAAATATATCTATAAAATTGTTTGAAGGACATTTTGACAAAAAAAAAAATTATTTAAATACAATATTTTGGCAAAAAACTATCTTAGAATAATCTTTTTTCCACTTGTTCTCCTTTTGTGAAAAATGCTTCTATTATAATCATATTTTGCCTGTATATAGCTCAGACCTCTCTACAGAGGCTCAACTAGAATTTTTGAAATATATAACTTAGAAGTGGGTTTATCCATATTTTACGACAACAGATTGGAGCAATTTTAAGAAAAAAGCCCTAATAATTATTTCAATTGGTGGTAATTCTCAAACTAATGTGAATTTTTCAAAAATTCTAGTTGAGCCTCTGTAGAGAGGTCTGAGCTATATACAGGCAAAATATTATTATAATAGAAGTATTTTTCACAAAAGGAGAACATTTGGAAAAAAGATTATTTTAAGTGAATTTTTTGCCAAAATATTGTAATTAAATAATTTTTTTTGTCAAAATGTTCTTAATAAAACAATTTTATACATGTATTCTAATCCAAGTGACACTAAATATCATGAAAATTGTCCATTTATGCGCTTTTTTAAAATAACCGTTCCGAACGTAGTCGGATACCTTAATTTGAATTACATGTATAACTAAAACATTTTCAACTATATAGAACACAAAAGGTAATTTTTCGTAATAAATAAAGCGTTTTCAGTTGTTAGCGTTTACTTTTATTATTTTCCCAATAATCACAAGTCAGAATTATTTGACGGCACGTCTATACCTCATTGAACACTTCTTTAGAAAAAAATGGCACATTGATCCATAAAGGTTCGCCACCCCTGATCTATGCAATGCATGAAATGTTAATGACAATCATGGAAGAATTTTGATTACAGTAGCAATGTAAAATAAAAAGAGGAAAAAGGCTTGTTATAAATACTTAAAATTATTTTTCTTTTTAGATATTGAAACATTTCAATGAAAGTAAAATTGTGTCACAAAATTAAAACAACGAATTTCACATAAAATTACTGTACGCAATGTCTTACTTGTCTTTGTAATTTGCTATTAATTTGATTTTTAAAAAAAGAGAAATGACGCGCGTCTGAAATATATTGATCACTTTGAAAGAAGAAATGTGGTTTTTAGTCAGACGCTATGTTAGCATTATTGCTACATCAGTGATCGCTGAAGTTCTAGCTTCATGAAATACTAAATGTTTCTTCTTATATTTGTCAGAACACTAAAATAAGGTAAATACATATATAAAAGAATCAGGAAACTATTTTATTAATGTGAAATGTCGGCATTAAAGATATTAAAGAGAAATTTTACATTTTAAGAATTAATTAAAGTTTAAGTATTACATTTTTAGTGTGATGTCCCAATTTTTATGAGGACCATCAAAATTTTTTCATGGATCTCCCGTTTCCAACCACTTGCTTTTGATTGATTGATTGAATATTAACGTCGCACTGTTTAGCTACACGAGGGCTTTTGGCGACGGACCACGTAATTTTGAACCATGGTCAAGTGACGTGGATGACACCTGAGCTGGCACCCCTCTCCTAACTACCACACCACACCAACGGGAGGACGTTTCAGCTCTCGACAGATTTAACGTGCATCTCTGCCCTACACGGCGGGTCTTTAGTGGTACTGGGCTCGAACTCGTGACAAGGCAAACCACGGTCCGATACCTATACCACTCGGCTACCGCGGCCATTCCAACCACTTGCATCCGACTACTTGCGAAAACTTTTTTAAAAAAAATGGAGATATGGAGATTTTTTTGTAGTTTTTAGATTTATTTGGTACCATTTAAGAAAAAAAAAGGCTAAAATTAAGAAGAGACAAAATAAATTATTACTACTAAAATGGAAAAAAATGGGTAAAAATTGACAAAAAATACGTAAACGGGGGCCCGCTCTGTACAAGTAGTAAATGAACAAATTCTCAATTTTTCAATTTTGATGTATTACTTTGCTATTTCTTTTTGAAATGACCTTCAGGATAAGAGATATTTTAAATTTTACAAAAACTATGGCACTTTATCTTAAGTTATTATATAAACTGCTTACAAAAACAGTGATTATGTTCACATAAAGAATAGTAAATTTTGTAATAAAACAGTGATTGATAAATCTGAAGGGTAAAACACTTCTACTGTTATACAGAACATACGCACAGAATTTCAGCAAATTATTTTAAAAACTTTTTTAGCAAATCTCTGTCCCCGTTTGAGCTTTTCTTAAGAAACACATTTCCAGTAAAACGCATTTTAAAGTTTGGCATCTTACGTAAAGTGTGGCATCTGTTTTCACTAAAACACTTGTAGTTCTTGCTCTAGTGAATGGAAAATAAAAAACTTGGTATTTTTATAAAGTTAATAAGATGGCCTATAAAATAAAATCATTCAAAAATTGTCATAGAGAAAATACTTCATCATGAGTTCCGTTCAAAAAGGTCAAGTTCCCAGTTTTCAGTTAGAAATTGTAGCAGCATTTGTACCTCGTGCAACATGAGAATGAATTTTTAAAAATGAGAAATACTGCGCGATCAAAGAACTCAAAACTAATGCTGAGAATAGAAATTTAACGTACATAATCTATTCTGAAAATACCAATAGGATAAATCCAATAAATATGTATTTTATATCACAGGAATATTTAATCGTTTAACACCTGGGCACGAAAAACAAAAAACTTTGCTAAATTTCCAGTGAAAGTCATTAAATACGAGCAGAACCGCTTTCCCGAAGATCTTTTTATGTCACATCCAATATTTTTCAAATAATAAATGATCTCAAACCTATTCTCTTTTTGTGTTTTGACACCAACTCTAAGGGCTTCATTTTACAGTAAACGATAAAGGAACATTAAATTACGCAGAAAGAAGACGTTAAAAAGCATAATCTTACCATTCCTTCACAAAGGCTGACTTTCACCGAAGATATTGTTTCTCCCCTTACTCGACCTTTGTAATAGCATCCTGATTGGACAATAGCTCTGGCTTCAAACTTTGTAAGATTGAGTTTCAAGTGTTGATGATGGTATGGTTGCAGTTCAATAATCCATGTGCGATTGTAGCCTTGGAACTTGTAGCGGGTTTTACCATGCCAAGTAGCCTGACCTTTTCGCCTGAATTGAAGATGATGAGGATAGGGCTGTCCATGGATGTCAATTCGTATAGGGTACACTGAGATTCGGTGGTTGTCATCGGGGGATATATCTAGAAAATATAAAAACGAATTTAATTTATTGTTAAGGTCTTAATACATACATTACATATAAATTCTTCGATTTATCACCAGTCATATCACGAGTTGGAGACACTTAGAATATAAAAGATACAGTTATTCTTATGGTATTTTATAATATTTATTCTATACAAACAGGCAAGAAAGTGGTACACACAAAGGGGGTTCCCGGGTCCGCCCCCCCAAAAGCCCTTGATTTTTTTTCCGATTGATTATAATCCTATGTATATAATTCATAAAATTTAATTAGAATTTGTTATTAATAATTAATATTTCTAATTATTTATTCAATAATTAATTTTTACTGCTTTTGTTCCCGAAAATCGATAAAAGCAAAATAACATGTTGGGCGGTGTATTGGAGCATAATACAAGAATGGTGGACTTTAGACCTCCCCTTGAAAAATTAGTTTGTGCGCCACTGAGGCAAGATAAAACCTAGTTTTGTCAAAAAATAAATATTGTTATAATACATGAAAAAAAAATTAAGCTAAAGCATCCCCCCTCATTAGCAAAAACAAGATCACTTCATGAAAGTCGGTCAAAAATGGAAAAATTCAAGATTACATTAAGGCTATTTTCGCCATATACACGAGAGCGTGAACTTGACGCGGAGCACATTTTCGGACAGAAAAAATGCCTCAATTTTTTTATAAAAATTTGTTACATTGTAACTCATGCCTTTGTTTATAATATAGTGTTTTTAAAATTTCAAAATATTTCATAAATAATTAGCTTTTTTCTTTTAACGTGGGTGAAGGGATACCTCATTTAGCATTACGGTGTAGGAAAAAAAGTGCAAAACACATTTAATAAAAAAAAAATGTGTCAACTCGGATTAAAATGAGTAGTATGATAAAATAAACGATTTTCTACAGGATAGTGTAGCCAGAATATAATATTAATGTTTGTGAGTACTTTTATATCTGAAAAAATATTCCGAATTCGGCCCTTATTCTTTAACATTAGCCGAAGATAGCCTTAATTTCTAAACTTCCAAACCATGCCAAAGTGCGGAATGTGCATCAGCCACTCTACAAGAAGAGTTCTAGTGATACCAGGATTCGAACCTAAGAATCGACGAAAATAAAAAGAGAGTTCTCGACCATAAACACTCAGCAATTGCGGCCACTCATAAAACCATAATTCACCAAAACCGTAAATTTGAAAAAGCAAAGAACATTAAAAAATATCTTATCTTATAGCTTTGAAACTTTGCTTACATATTAATACTATACAAATGCATATTACAATGATAGATTTTGTCAAAATTTATTCGAAAAATTTACGGGTTAAAATTTAACAATTTCATAGTTTTGAAACTCTTCACATGTTGTTGTTCTTAGTGATGCCACCTGATCGGCAAAGGCTAGATCAAGGCCCACGAAATTCATCATGACAAAGGGTTAAGTGACGCCTGCCGTTAGTCGTAGCTTTGAGCACCATAGTGACAACACGATTTGGCTCGTTTTCATCCTAATTTTGAGAGAGGACACCTGGGGTGGTCAGGAATCTCCCACCTCTCTTCCCCTTCCATCAACCTCACAAGAGGACTTGCGGCACGACGGCTATTTATAGTATCCCCATGCCGCGAAGGCACTATACATTTACAAACATCCATGCCTTTTCCGGGATTCGAACCCAGGCCCTACGGCACAACAGTCCGCGTCGCTAACCACTAAACCGGATGGGCGACACACTTTACATTTTACTCCACTATAAGATCCTCCTCAAAATGTTTATAAATTCTATTATTAAATTAATGTAATATAAATGCGAAACAAAAATTGATGATATATGGCCTATTTGCTTCGAAATTTTCACATTATGGAGACAGAAAATTCTGTGAGAGGTGATCACATGAACTCTTCCTTTATCATGAGAATGAAAGTCACATGTTATGCCATATTATTATGTGATGTAATTGCAATAAATCAAAAAGTTCATTAGAATATAAAATATGTTAAATAATTGGATTAAATATACCCTTATGATAAATAATTTTATAATAAAATTTGGTTAAATCATAGAGTCCAATAAGAATGCAAGACGATTCTAGATTTTGAGGTAGTAAGTGACTGAGAATTTGTTAGACCTAAAGATATATTTTTCAAATAGGCATCATTAGTGGCGGCTCCAAATTTTTTGACGCTTGAATTTATTTAATTTAAGCTCTCGATTCCTTAGTGATTGAATTTTGCCGAGAGTAATACAGCCATACTGATACTCAAGGAATCTTTTACTTGTCCGTAATCATATGATATGTGTACCTAAGATTTTCGCATCCAGAAAATCTACCGATTCCAGCCGGGATCGAACCCGCAACCTTAGGCTTATGAGGTGGGTACATTGCCTCTAAGCCACTGAGCCAACAAAGAGTTGAAGATAAACAATCCGACAAAACGCGGAACATAAATTTCTAGGGAAAGGGAAACGGAGAAAGTTTTACCACGAAATACATCATGAATTCATTATAATAATAAAGTTTGAAGTCTGTTTCAAATTAGAACAAATAAAATGCAACAGGCCGGTTTATACTTAAGTATTCCTAGTTGTCATCGCAGGCTCTCGACTTATAAAAAATAAAACAGAAATGTTTCTGGTTATCATATTCACAGCTTTCAGAAAAAGGGGAGGGGGGGGAATGTCAACATCTTTGAAGAATAATGGTTGCAACTTCATTCCTCATTTGAAGAAAAGCATAAACCTCATTACAGACCCTTAACAAAGTAACTAGCCTAAATGCGACACAAAAGAAAATGAGAAGCCGACCCATAAAGCTAAATTTACTTGGGTTAAATAAATAAAAGGATGTCATTTATATAGAAAGATTTATTTTTCTTCCATTAGAAACAGCAGTTGGCAACTTTAATTTGCTGCCACCAAATCACTTAACTCCTTTAAAAAAATTTCTCTTTCTGCAGATACTTATTCAAACATTTAAGAATAAAAGTAACTAATTTTTTTGAGAACTTGGAAGAAATTAGTGCTGAAACAATTTTAAAAAGTAGCATAACTTTTCTGGGAGTATTTATTAACGGCGAGCTATAATTTGTGTCCGTGGCCAATGGCCACGGATTTCGTAATTTGAACCTTGGTGAAGAGGCGAAAGTGACACCCCAGCTGGCACCCTATTCTCCAAAATACCCCACCATGCCAACGGATGGATTTTGAGAGACTACTGTAATCTTCTCCCTATAATCTGAGTGACTTCGCAAATAGGTTTTTATACCCCCTTTAGAAATGAAATGAATTTTTTTTAACGTCGCACTATTCAGCTACACGAGGGCTTTTGGCGATGGATTTCGTAATTTTGAACCATGGTCAAGTGACGACGATGACACCCGAGCTGGCATCCCCTCTCCTAAATTCCACACCCACGGAAGGACGTTTGAGCCTGGACATATTTAAAGTGCAGAAGCTAGATGGAGGGTCTTTAGTGGCATTGAGCTCAAACTCATGACATCCCAGCAACGAGTCCGTTATCTTGACCATTAGGCTACCACGGCCACGGGACTTCAGTGGCACTAGGACTCGAACCTTATGACACGCCGGCCTCGAACTCGTGATCATAACAACTAGGCTACCGGGGTCAAACTTTGTCAGGAAGGACAATTGTTCACAAAAAGAAATTTATACAATGAATTTCCGATTCCGTAAGAACGCTGAGTAAATTTTAAAAAATTACGTATTATTTGCCACATCATCGTGGTATCATTTAATAAGCTAATAAAATATCCCAAAAAATATTTTCCAAATAATTTTTAACTTTTAAGATACCGTATTTATTTTTGAAATCTATACAGACGAGGAAAACTTTGTTACAAATTATGTAGTAAGTTTTCCTGCGCGAAAGAAAATATCTGCATCTTAAAGTTATGCAAATAAAAAAATTATTGCAAGTGCATCAAAATCTAAATATTGTGTTACAAGTACAGCGTGAGCATGCGTATCTTTACCTATGCATACTCATAAAAGAATGGTGCCAAACACATTGAAATGCATCGAACTATAAAAACATACCATCAGGTTTACACGTGTAAGGAACGAGTAAATTTAAAATGAAAAAATATCGTATTTAGTAGCAGAAAACAGTATTTGTCAATAGACATATTTAAAAAAATATTAAAAATGAATATCAATGAGAGGCAAGTTAGCAGATGTTGACGGTAAGATCCAAAAACTTGTACAGTAATGAATCACAGTCTTATTATTTTAAGGTATCCGATTATGTTCGGAACCGTGATTTTGCAAAAGTTTATAAATGGAAAATATTTATGATATTTAGTGTCACTTAGATTAGAAAATGCATATAAAATTTTTTAAGAATATTATTACAATAAAAAATTATTTAAGTACAATATTCTGACAAAAACTGAACATAGAATGACCCATTTTCAAAATATTCTCCTTTTGTGAAAAATGCTTCTATTACAATAATATTTTGCCTGTATATAGATCAGACCTCTCTATAGAGGTTCACCTAGAATTTTTGAAATATATAACTTAGAAGTGGGTTTATCCATATTTTACGACAACAGAGGGGAACAATTTTGAGAAAAAAACGCCGATAATTATTTCAATGGGTGGTAACTCTGAAAACAATGTGAATTTTTCAAAAGTTCTAGTTGAGCCTCTGTAGAGAGGTCTGAGCTATATACAGACAAAATATTATTATAATAGAAGCATTTTTCACAAAAGGAGAACATTTTGAAAAAAGGTTATTCTAAGTTAATTTTTTGCCGAAATATTGTATTTAAATAATGTTTTTGTCAAAATGTCCATAAAAAAATTTTATACATGTATTCTAATCTAAGTGACACTAAATATCATGAAAATTATCCATTTATGCGCTTTTTTAAAATAACCGTTCCGAACGTAGTCTGATACCTTAACTTCACATTCCGAAAAAATGGAGAAGATTGGTTATTCTGAAGTATCTATGTTAAAAAAGGAGGGAATTCCAGGTAAAATATAAATTTAGATTACAGTAAAATGCAACGAAAGAAACAAATTGCAGACTTATGCCATGTGTATAATTTAAAATACAGAATAAAATTAGCCAGTAGTAGATGCATTTGGCACCCAGCCTACAATTAGGATTTTCACCTAAGCGAGGTGTGTGTTATGTTTGAAAACAATTTAACACTCTCGGTATTTAAAGAATTTGTCAACATTGTCTACGGAGTTCTAAAAATGTCAAATACATAAAAAAAAGTACCGTCAGGACTACTCTGGAACTTTCTAAATACACAGGAATAACTTACACTCATGAAAATAATCCACAACAGAGTGGAAGCAGTAATCAACAAATTAATTTTGTGTAATACTTATGAAATTCTTCCTATAGCTTATTCAAAAAGTAAAATTTATTTAATAGCTAAGCGGACTACCTTACAGAAATAACTGTTATTAATAGTTTTGCACTACGAGTGTGTTTATTAACTATAAAGCAACACGAAGGCTATTGGCGACGGACTACATAATTGTGAGCCTCGTTTAAGGGACGAGGATGATACCCGAGTTAGCAACACCCTCTTCAAACTACCACACCATGCCAAAGGGAGGACTTTGAGCCTCGACAGATTTAACGTGCACCAGCTCCTCTACTAGGCAGGATTTCAGTTTTGCACAACAGAAAATAAATACTGTAACTGTTATTTGGACAGTAAAATTCATATATAGCTACTTTTTCAAAATTATGACTAACTTTATAAAAGGAAATATAAAATATCGAAAAGGTAATAACTTATTTAATGACTGCTATTTTTATATGTTTATAAACATAGTTATTTGAAAAAATTAAAAAGATCTTATTGTAACAAATCTGCAGCAATTTAAATCAGCAAATATCCATTCTCCTTAACAGTTTTAAACTTTAATGTATTGTATTCTTGATGTTGTTGCTTTTTGAGCCAAAACGTAATCTTAAATGTGAAATGAAACATAGTAAACACACAGTTTGCTCTTTTTATTTAATCTTTTAAAATTAGGAAATATTTGTACATTTTTTCTTATTACAAGAAAAATAAAGCAATGGTCTTGCGAATGAAAAATATTTAGAAAACATTAATATATTATCGGCAGATTTTCGTTGAAATACATTAGTTGTCGATAAAACAATTGATGCATCTGGCTCTCATTTCAAAACCAAAAATTTTCAACTTTTGTCCCTGCTATGTTTAAAAATTATCCAACTCTCTGCTAAGTTAAAAAAATCGGCAACTCTTTGTCTAAGGTGTTCGAAGAATGTCGAACACTTTTCAAACAAGCGCCCTCAAGCTGCTCTGAAACAAAGGAATCATTTACACCAGTGCCAAAATACTTCAGACTGCTGTATTTCGTGTGCCCCGCGCTAAACCACAATAATTATTCCGTCTCAAAAGATTCTACGTAAAGGAGGAGACTGTTGACAGATTTGACTGGGACTCAAGAAAAATACAGAGCAAGGACCTAATCTCTTGCCCACATACACCTACAATTTGTGTTTCTAATGCTACGTGATCTCATTTATGTCTTTGTTTCACTGTAATTTGTGGTCATTACAAGGAGGGAAAATTATCTTTTTTCAAGAAACTCTTGCCTACCTATCCACGCAAAAGATTACACAGGATTGGTAGTTTAATATGCAACTGTACGTTAAATGAATCACAAATTAGCTTCAATTTCTAGCTTAGAATCAAGAAACGTTATTTTTGACAATTTTGAAGAATATTTTTGTGATAATTATCGAAAGAGAAAATGTATTAATTCGTTATTCATTGGCATAAAAGAATCATAATTCAAGGTTAATTAACGTGATATTTTCAATTACATAGTAAAAATTTTGAATTTGTTCGAAAATACACACAATCGAATTTTATAAAAAATTACATTATGAATAATGTTTCTTAATGTGTTAAATATAATTTGTGTAAATATAGCGTTTGATAATCAATAATTAAAAATGTATCTTATTCCACAGTCATACAAACTATTAACGATGTATAATTGTCTTGAGAAGTTGAAGACTTGAGAATTCTCAGAGTTTTAATGATATTTAAACAGAAAAGAATAAAGTAGTCACGCTTCAAATTTTCAACAAGTTTTTGTGAAAAATTAAAAGTAGAATAAAATGCTTCAAAGATATCCAATTTTGCGGAAATAAAATAAATTAAAAATGAGAACTAATAAGAAGTGAATAATTATTTTACCTCTATTATATACACTTTTAAATACTTACATGAACTTGTAATTGCTCTATTTCCCCCATCAAACGAATATTTTTTCCCTTCAATTCTAAGTTGCACCCGATTTTCAGTAGGGTTGACATAGGAAAAAAAACAGCTTAGATTCAAATAAATACGGTATTTAAGTGAGTGAGTATTAACATCGCACTGTTCAGTTGCACGAGGGCTTTGGGCGACGGACCAAGTAATTTAATACGGTAGTTAAATGGAATAAAATAAAACGGAATGGTGATTACAAAGAGTTAGGCAATGTTAAATAGATTTAATAATTATCAATATATTTGTTCAATATATTATTACGATGAATATTATTACATTTAGTTAAAATAATTAATAACTTAAAACATTTCTCTATAAAATTTAAAACGATATGAAGTGAAAAATTTATATAAACAATACAGATCTTTCTTGTGCCAAAAACAGAGAATGAAAAATTTAATACACAACCAGATCACATACCATTACACTTTTTGTTTCTTTTTATACATTTAAAAAGTTATGAATAATTTAATATTTTACACATTTTGTCATCCTTAATAAGTGATAATGAGCTTGATGATGATAAATGAATGAATGAAGAATGATGTGTTTGGCGGGGTGCCATTCAAATATTTGTAAGGGGTGCCAAAGTGTTGGAGGCTGTCCTTGGAACTGGAAATAATTTAAATTTAAAAAAAATAAGACTGGGTCATATTAACAAGGCAAAATAAATGACATTTTGAATTTATAACAAGTCGTAATGCTATACATTTACTTCTATCTGAAGATAAAAGGTGGAGACACAAATTTCAAAATGTAAAAACACAGTTTCAATTTTGTGCGAATACCTTATTGTTCTTGTCATGTATAACATAACAGGAAAGGCAGAACAATATGCAAGCATTTTCATTTTATGTTTGCATACAATTTATTATTTTCTTTATCATTAAAATTTTTGGGGCGACTGAAGATCAACTTTCAATTTTAGAAATGTGAACTTTAAAAAGGCATTTACATCAGTAAGCTCTCTACTTTCAAATGTAATAAATGGAGAAATTGACAACACCAAGTAGTTTCAAACACGACAATTCAATACTTTTTAAATAGTTGCTTCTAGTCTGCAAAATTTAATTATTTTTTCTTAAGCATAAAAAAGTTAGAAAAGTTAATTAAAAACTGACCTAAACATGGTTTGTTTTTAAAATGCAGCTCAAAAGTAGGGTAAATGATTATGCTTTTGTGCAATCAAATATTTAAAGTAAGGGGACATGAATTTCATAATTGTGTTCTTTAATGGAAAGTAAAAATTATAAAAAAATTAAACAAATGTAAATAACGTTAAATAATATTTAACGAGCATTATAGTTAAAATTGTAAAATTCTTAATTATGCAAAAGAGTATCGAATCCTGTTCCAGGTTGAATATTACCATATATATACGTAATTTACATCTTATTTAAATAGATGAACGATAATACAATGTGCAAATAAACGAATGAAGTGTTTAAAAAATAATTTCAATTAAACATTTTCAATTTATTCCAAGAGTTATGCAGCCTAAAAAGTTAAGTATTATGGATTTTATACAAATATCGTTTCCCGCACAAGTTCATTTAATTAAAGATAAATATATTTCATGAATTTTAACAGAAATAGATTGAACAATAGATCTGTCACCATAAACTGAAATGTCCTTTTATTGAAAAAAACGTTGATTACTAGCTTTTATTATGATAAAATCGCACATCTGCGCAAAAACAGATGGAATCCTAAATCGAGTTGTCCAACATTAATTTTTTTTCGATATGTTTGGAACAGTACAAAAGTTCATTGGTAGACAAACATTTAATATTGTGACAGCAGTTTATATTTCCTGACACATTTTTATCCTATTCATGAAACAAGTTTTCAAATGTATTCATTTGGGGAGGGAACCAAATTAATGAAGCAGGTGTTACATTTATTACCAGGTGGCATAACAGTGCAACAAAAAATAATAAAAATACACCAATGCTAGTTTGGGACCACGTGGCTCAGAAGGTGATTCATATAATTTACAACGATATTATTTAAATTCTCTTTGAAAGTACTTTCAGTTCCCTAAATGTTTTCAAAGAAAAAAGGTAAGGAAGATTTATTTTGAAGTCTTAAGGTTAACTTTCAAAAGGTTTTATTTTTTGCGCAATGCAATTATAAATGCTAATTAAGCTCTAAAGTGCTTTTGTGTGCAATAAAAACGCTTTAGATTCATAGACACGATGCGTATAATATGAATATTTTACAGAAATTTGAGTTCTATAAAATTTAGAAGCATAAGACTGCATTCAATTGAATGGTCAAATGTTAATTTGAAAAATATAACACACCTTAATTGCTTACGAATCATGACAGTGGAAAAATTTCAAAAAATCGCGAAGAAAAAAAATTAAGTTATTTAAGTAGGAAAATTTCAATAATTTGAAATAATTCACAGATATGATTTTAGATTGTTGTTGACCTTTTTAAATTTTACATAACAGGAAAAAGAATAATAAAAATCCATAAATTTTTCGACTAATGTTTTTAATTCTCTAATTTTAAGAAATAAATTAACTGTAAATTTATGCCTTTGACGGATTTAAGTTCAGAGAAGAATTTCATTTATTTACGTTTTTAAAAAACTTTTAGTAATTGAAAAACAAATTTGATTTAGCAGATTCAAAATATAGATTTATAGAGTATGTTCTATACTTTTCCAAATTTTTAAGCTTTTGATATTATTTTCAAAGTTTTTAAAACTGAATTTCATTAATCACCTCATCAATGAGAAAAATAAAGTTTCTTATAGTATTAATTAATACTTGTAAAGGTTTCACTTTTCTCAACAGTAAAATAAAATGGAATGACAATTAAATACACAATACATTTGTAGATAAAATCTAGTTAAAATTATCCTTGGTGTAAAATAATGATAGTTAGACCAGATAGTTTTAAAATTATATATTAAAAAAAATCCGAAGTATTTTTTAAGTTATTTTTGTAAGGATATAATTATAAAAATCTCAATACAGCTAAAAATTTCGAAACATTAACATAAAAAGTAGATGATTTTAATTGATATTCAGATTAAAAAAAAGAAAATTTTACTTAAAAAATATTTGTTCTTTTTAAATGAACCATTTACTTTTATAAACGAGAAAAAAGTTGAATTTTCTATTTACTGCCATGTACTGTAAGCATTTGATGCAATTTCAAGGCTTGAATATCTGTATTCAAAAGCACTAAAAACCGTTTTATATCATCTTACAGATATTAACAATCTCGTGTGTTGAAAATCGGATATTTTGATCACAACAGATAATATATTCTATAAAAGTGTCGATGGTTGATATTACTTTTAAAACATGGTTATATTTGTATTACTGAAATCATATAGTTACTTCATGGTAGGTAGGACCTAGTAATGGTTCGATGTTTTAACAAAAATCTAGAAACAATTGAATAAATAGTGAGACGCTTTTTTCCTCCAGAACTTTTTCTGAAAAAATTGGTATCTATTATAATAGTATGAAACAAATACTAAATGAACAAAACAATAATAAAAAAAAATCACCCAGAATCTGCATTATATATTATCTTTTATGTTTATTTTACAAGGGGAGGGCATGACTAAGGAAATTCATTTGGGGTCGAGACTTGGTGTAATAGTAGTACGCCTTTAGGGTGATCAACCCTTAATGTAATTCCGCCAAATGGCCAGTCAATTCGGAGAAAATAGCCTTCAGAATTCAAGTTTAGCTTTTATACAATTAAGTTTTAATTTCCTCTATCGAGTCCGTAGTCTGGTTGGTTGATCGTCAGCTTACTATGCCGGAGGTTAGGGTTTGATTCACAAGATGTGAACTTTTTTTTACAATTCATTTAATTATTTTTTAAAATTAAATAAATTTATGAAAGGTTTATTAAATATTAAATGATATTTTATGTAGTTGTTTTGTATTTTATAAAATAAAAAATTATTATTTAAAATAATTCTTAATTAAAAATATTTAAAATAATTATCAATTAAAATTGTCTAAAATTTAAATAATTTTAATAAATTAATAAACTTATTAAAATTAAACAAATTTATATAAAAAGGACTTATTAAATATTTTATAAAATTATAAAATAATTAAATTAATATATAAAAAACACTTATTATATTAATTATAAAATAATTTAATAATAATAATATATTTTATAAATTATTTCATATTATATATAATATTCTATTTATAGTATATCGTATTTCACATTGTAAAACTATTTAATTTTTATGTAAAATATCATTTAATATTTATTATATATTTTAATATATAAATATTATTTATTAATATAAAATATATTTATAAAATTTAATATAAATATTTATATAATTATAGTAATTTTTTTTACTTTATAAAATACAAAATTACATAAAATATCATTTAATATGCCTTTCATAAATAAATTTATTTAATTTTAAAAAATAATTGAATTGAAAAAAAAAATTTCATCTCGTGAATTGAACCCTAACCTCCGGCATAGTAAGCAGACGATCTACCAACCAGGATACTGACTCGTTGGAGAATATTAAAACTTAATTGTAAAAAGCTAAGCATGAATTTCGAAGGCTACTTTCTCCGAACTGACTAGCCATTCGGTGGAATTATATTGAGGGTTGAACACCCTAAAGGAGTACTACTATTACACCTACTATCTTGACTCCAAATGAATTTCCTTAGTCGTGCCCTCCCCTTGCTAGATTGAGATGAGTTAATATATTCAACAATTCTCTACGCTTACTGCAATGTTAAAATTTAATAATTCTATCCAAAATCAGGCTTTAGTAAGCAAAACATGTAACTATAATTGAAATACAGTCAGACCCTGCTATAACGAATTTCGCAATTTAATGAATTTTTCTTTCCCCAAGATCAAAATGAAGCCAAAATCCCCATTTTAACGAATAATAAACCCGAATTAACGAATCATTTCAACAGTGCTAGAAAAAGCTTTTATTTGTTTGAATTAGAAAAAATTGGATTTCTTTTCAAATGGGATTCCTTTTGTCTGGGACAGAAAAACCTTTCTGGTAAGCAGCAAAATCGAAAAAGAACTCTTTCGAAAAAGGAATCAAAAAGTTTGTCAAACATCTATTAGTCAGTATTTTAAAATCTGCAATCGATTGGTGCGTAATAATTCACGAATAGTATGTTTAGCTGCTAAATAAAAAGTGTTTTATCTTTTTTGTGTAGTTGCTTGTTATAAATTCTCGAAAGGTTAGAGCACAAAATTTGAATTTTTTGAAAACAACGATATTACGAATAATCCCGAATTAACGAATAAAATGTTCAGTCCTATGAATTCGTTAAATCGGGGTTCGTCTGTATATTCAATTATCGACTCATTATTTTTTAACGGCCATAAGCGTATCAGTCCCCAGAGCATTAGCAACGAAATAAGCGTGAAATGAGATTTGCTTTGAAGCGAACTTTTCGCAAGATAAATTCTACGCTCTTTCAAAAGGCGACTTGAAGTCGGTGAAATATGGCAGAAAAATGTCATGGAAATTAATCACAGCTTCAAGTCATCAATGACAGTAATTAATCATATTTAAGAAAAATTGGCTTTTTATTGCAAATGAGATTAGATGCCGGCGGGTTGTTCTGAAACTGAATATTCTTTAGATGTGTGGTTGACAGATGACTAAATATCCATTTTTTTCAACGTC
The DNA here is from genome assembly GCA_019973955.1 of Trichonephila inaurata madagascariensis. Classification (NCBI taxonomy): domain Eukaryota; kingdom Metazoa; phylum Arthropoda; class Arachnida; order Araneae; family Nephilidae; genus Trichonephila; species Trichonephila inaurata. Next base: position 162,981 of record BMAV01013625.1, on the reverse strand, counting down.
AATCACAGTCGGTTTGAAAAAGTGTGAAAACAGCATCTGAAGAAATACGGCGTCATTACTATGTGTGTGTTTGTAAACAAGAATTCTCTCCATCTTAGTAATCTAAGATCCTTTTCTACCAAACAGTCATTTTATTTAGGCTTTTTTTTATTACAGCGACATAAATCTAATGTGCAAACAAGTCAGTTGCAACAGAAAAAATCTCAATAAGACTTTAGAACGTTTGTCAAAAGGTGCATACAGATAACCAGTTGTTTAATTGTATACAAAAAAAATTCAATTATATAAAAATATATATTCATAGTTATGTAAATACTATCTTTATTAATGTGTTCTTATCAATTTTATAGTGCTTATAAATTTTCAATGTCTGGGGTTCTAAAAATAATTCTTGTAATGTTCAATGTAACTGTCAAATCTGAAAACAAAAGCTTTGCCTTTACGCTCAGTTACGTAAAAAAATTACTATTTTTGAAGTATACAGACACACAAAAGTTTTGTTCCTGATGTTTATGGAGAAAAATCGCGTGGAATCTTAATACCTTGTTATATATCTATTTCACAATCCAGATTTAACCGAATAATTTTTCAAATAACAATATCGATCAAACTTGACTCGAAAGTGTAGCGTCATTATTGAAATTAGATGAATCTTTTGATATCTTTGGATTACCTAAGTCGGAATCGCATGTGTAAATTTACAAATCCAAAAACTAATTCTCCATGAGCATCAACATATTTTTTCTTCCGTATCCAAAGCACTTTTTTCAAAAATCTCTTTTTACCCATATTTTCAAATGTAATTTTCACAATTATTAAGTTTCATATAAGAGCTTCCCTTTGTAAAAGGCTTATAACCGATATATAAAAAATGAGTATTTCGTACTTTCGGAAAAGCGGAAGAAAAATCACATGTGAACGATTGCCTATATTTAATGTACTAAAACATAATTTTTTTTCTTTAAAAGTGTTATTTTAACGAATCTGTCAACATATGCAGCATTGTAGTTATAATTCATAATGAAATTAATAAATGTGCACAAATTTGTGAACACGAAAAATATAATTACATTTTAAGATTAATTTAATATTTTGCTAAATATATTCATATACCAAGTTTTGGCAAAATAAGAATACAATCAAGACCAGTATTAAAATATAACGGCTCATAAAAAGTTGTCATGAGGGAATTTACATCTGTTAAAGTTTTACATTCAATATATAAAAAATTTTTTGGGACTTAAGTATTAAGATCAACTGGAAACATTTTTATCCCTATAACTCTATGGTTGAAATGTGTCATTTCAATATTTACAGTAATTTATTCATGGCTTAAAATAACCAATATGTGTTCGAGAAAACATTTTCTGCTTTTGTAGAAGTATTTTCTTTAGATGAAAAATAATTCAATACAACTTGATTGATAGAGGTAAGAAGCATTTGTGGTATAATACACGAGTCAATATGTTAAATTTCAATATACAATTATAACTTGAATTCAAATTTTATGATTTATAAAATAATGATTGTAGGTCTCTAGCAATGCTGCTCCTAAAAATTAAATTCTACTCTTTAATATTATTATAATTAATACTTTTAATATTTATAAGTAATTAAAATATTTCTTCAAATTGAGCATTAAGATTTCTGACGCATTTTCGAATTATTTACCCTGCATTTTTGATTTCTTAAATAAAATTAAAAAGGTATTAAATATTGAAGTTTATAAATCAAAAGATAACCAGTGTGTCTTGCTCATTCAGTCCACTAAAAATCCAGACTAAGCTGAATTGAACTATCACAAGGCTGATATGACTCATCTAAATATTAACTTTATACTTATTAGCGTGAGTGAGTGAATATTAACGTCGCACTGTTCAGCTACACGAAGGCTTTTGGCGACGGACCACGTAATTTTGAACCATGGTCAAGTGACGTGGACGACACCTGAGCTGGCACCCTTCTCCTAACTATCACACAACACCAATTACACTTAGTAGCAATTCGAGGACTATTGGTGACAGGCCCTCGGAATTTTGAATTACGGTCAAGCGGCGAGAACGCATCCCTCAGCTGGAACCCTACTTCCCGAATTTCCACACCATACTTTAAAGTCTTTGAGCCTCAACAGCCCCTCAGGGGGCTCACCTTCTTTAGGTGGGTACGGGTGTCACAATCCCGAGGTACCCTAGTGATCTTTTCCTTTTCCCAAGGGGTTTACTATCTTTGGTAAACAAGGGTGTCACGACCCCGAGGTACCCCAGTGATCCTTCTCTATTTTCGACCCTCCATCTTGTCATCCAATTTCTCCTTTTCCCGTCCAGACCACAGACCTATGAATATTTGGCGCAGTATAGCCAAAACTGGCTCTTGCGCCATAAAACACCAAACTCATCTTCATCATTGAGCCTCAACAGATTTAGAGTGCTTCAGTCCCTTTACAGGGCGGATTTTCAATGGACTAAGATTATTGAACCTACAATGCCGGCCACGAAGTCGTGACCATGACCAGTGGGCCGCCGCGGCCACTCTAAACACTACAGAAAGGCATTGAAATAATTTCAAATGCTGGGTATAAAAATGAAAAAGCAATTTCTTTTATTTTTTATTGATTGTATTTCCTGCACTTTTCAGAGCTATTTAATAGATGCTGAATGCTAAAACATTTGTTTTCTGTGTATAAACATCCAAGCCTTATTATATAAGCAAACGCAATGAAAGATGAAAATTAACAGTTTATAACAAGTGTTAAAAAGCATTTATCATACCCATAGATCTATTTTATATTTTTCTTAGTCTGGAAAACTATGCACAAATTGAGATACCAGAATAAATGGAGCAAGCGCTTGGACAACCTATAATCAAAATGTTCTAAAAGTTTTGTTCTACGGTTAGTAATTATATGCTGTACAGTCTCAAAAACATTCCTAAGATAAGTGAAGCCACTATATTATTTTTAATTAATAAAGAAAGTATCACTTAACCAAGTGTGAACTCAAGCAAATTACCAAGAAAAATTCCTAAATTGAAAAATGGCTTCGTAAAAAAGATCACGATTACGGTTTCAGAATAATGATTAATGTTCTCCAAGAAAAAAGCTCTGATAAAATCGCAGGGAATTGTTGCTCTAAATAAGCACTACATAAGACACGGATGTTCATATTCGACAAAAAACAAAGAAAGTTACTATGTAAAATGAGAAACGTTGATTGTGTGATTTAAGTAACTAACGTATGACCTATAGATTCAGCAAGCTAGGCCTATACAATGACATTAAGTATACATTTCGGAAATCCTTATCCGCTTCTCTGGCTTTTGAAAGAAGTGTTCTAGTGGTGTAAAAGCAAGTTCTATCTTTTGTATTTAAAGAAGTACTATAGATAAAAATCTGGTTTCGTGAAATGGAATTTATAAAATAGGAGTTCACACACATCACAAAAAATCCAAGAGACAAAGTAAAATGTAATTTTAAAGTGAGAATTATTTTAATGACTAATTGTGTTGCATGTTTGGATACGTACTATATATGTAGTGCAATGTGAAGTATTGTGAGTAATATGCATGTAAATAATTAAATAAAAAGTAAAAGAAATAGTTCACTTAGTTTTAATTAAATCTCTGAAATCTTTTACGTTTATACATTTAAAAAAAATAGCTTTAAATGTTTTTCACAGCTCTATAAATATCAATTATTTGATATTAGAGCAGATAAGAAAATATCAGTCCGAAATTCAATTGATCTAGCATAGCACAAATTCATTTAATTACTAACGAATATCTTCGAATAAGAAGTTAAAGTTTCTAATTTCATAGTGATACACAACTTTTTTAACATAATTTATAACATGTTTAACACGTTAAATTTTTTTTCGCAAACGATATAAAAATTTTAAAGTCATTTTCATATTTTAATTCTAAATAATTCTAAATAAAATAAGCAAATTGTTTCATATTTCTATTTGTTTTATTTTTCAGAAAAAAAAAAATTCTCATTTATTGTTTTCCTAGGTGCAATAAATTTATTAAGTTGTCAAATCATCACGCATTCACATGCATACATCTTTCCTCATCTTATTTAAAAATATTAAATCCAAAATAAAAAAAAATTACGAAATATCTTTCAATTGACTTTTTGTAGAAGCAAACAAATTTATACAATTCGCTGTTGATTGATTGAATATTAACGTCGCACTGTTCAGCTACACGAGGGCTTTTGGCGACGGACCACGTAATTTTGAACCATGGTCAAGTGACGTGGACGACACCTAAGGCAGGCACCCCTCTCTCCTAACTACCACACCACACCACACCAACGGGAGGACGTTTCAGCTCTCGACAGATTTAACGTGCATCACTGCCCTACACGGCGGGTCTTCAGTGGTACTGGGCTCGAACTCGTGACAAGGCAAGCCATGATCCGATACCTATACCACTCGGCTACCGCGGCCACATACAATTCGCTGTGGAGAGAGAGCTCTAAAGATATATCATTAATTCTTATATCTGATTTTAAATCATATCACTGATACTATTCCTACATTTATATATAGAAAAATTGGATTATCCCAATTACTTAAAACCGAGGATTTTTTCCTCCTAGACGCAACGGGAGTCACGTTTACCTTCAAAAGTTATAACCTCTTCCTTTCATTCCGTAAACGATGTCCAAGCCATCTGTCACCAAGATTTCACGTACAATTGATAATTAACTTACGTTATATATCCCTGCATGCAAAAAAACTTTCCCTCCGAATAGACGAATAGCCACTGAATTTTAAAATCTGCCACTCACAATCGTTCTTTTCCCGTAATAAGTTCATCTGATTGAATTACACCAAGTCAAACGAATAGTTTCCTTACAAAATGTATTTTTTATAGCAGTTCTTGGAACATTGTCAATATGTCAACTTGTTCCACAAATTGTTTCGCTTTAAGTAACGCACTACGTAGCTAATTCATGTATCTTTAAATTAATCCAATTGGCGCTTCTTTTTTGTAACTACATCTCTTGGGTTAATGAAATACACTTCAAAACTGACCCGAACTCGAAACGCGTGTGCGATCGTTAATTACTACTCGACCCGTCTCATCTGTCATCTTTTTTTGCTCAAGTATCCGAACTGATTATGTAATTTCAGGAACGTCATTTCGAACGAATTTTCCTACACCAAAAAGTAAATACATGTGTTCCCTCCTTCTTAAGTGGTTGATTGAACTTGAAAGCAAAGTGTATCGTCTGCTCTGCTTTAGACTAGACAAGACTAGACTAGACCAGACCACACTATCTACTGGCAACAAGTTACCTCTTTTACGCGAAGAAAGACATTTTCGGATAATTCGAGTTCACAGGGAACGAGAAGACGCCAGTATGTCTGCTTGGCTCGTTCGTGGCTTACGGGATCCTGTCATCGCATTTCCTGATGAATGTCAGCTTGTGACCCCGACATAGGCGGTTGCAGAGTTTATTCAAGAGCTCCAAAGAATGCCACACACACACATACAATCTAGCGTGTAAAAATCGATAAAAATGAAAAATGCTCATCATTTGTCTGAGTTTAGTTTAGACTGCTAACTTTTAAGAAATTTTCTCCTTGTCAAAACAAAGGTTTCTATTGCTGGGAAACTTCCAGTGATTCGTTTAGAATTCCGCTCTCTTCCGCATTGAAGTTATAATACAATGGTTCATTTATAAGTAAGTATTTTGGTTCAATTTGTAACGTCTACCGTGACTGGAGTATTGAAACAGACCATGGAATTTTGGACTACTCTCAGACCAATGCTCTTAACCTTAATACAAAACTATAAACTTCCGTCAGATTTTTGTGATTTTTTTCTTATTTTAATTATTTTAACTGCTACCGCTCTTACAATTCTATAAGTGTCACTCGAGATTATTCAACAGCTGAAAAGAAAAATTAAATATTAATGAATTAAAAATTGTGATGTCCGAGAGAACTTAAATCTGTGTATCTATATGTAATGTTTCTAGCCTTTTTAAAAATATTCTACCGTTTAATAGATGATTCTGTAATTCAGAAGATATCTTCCAGCTATATTTTAGGCACAGGGAAAAAAGAAAAACAGTAAAATTATAACGAAAATTTTATTTTAAGCGGACGAAAATGTGAAATTTACAAATTAAGCGTATATAAACTTCAATTCTATAGTCTTATCTTTCAAGACGAAAGAGTCCAAATAAAACTGCAATTTTTTTTGACATGTGTGTGAAAAATGTAAAACCCTATACAATAATCAAACTTCGGAAGAAAAATTTGAAAAATCATTTTCAGCGACAACCAAAGTGGACAAGTTTATCAAAAGGTTTTCCCCCCAGTGATTTTAAAACTTTATTCTCAAATTATTTCAGAAGTTTAACTTTTAATGTAAATCTTTTGAAATATCATTTTATCCTTATGTATCAAAAAAACCTCAAAATGAAACGCGAAAATCAGACTATTCTAAAACAAAAAAGAAAATTTTCCATGTTAAAATTAATGTTACAACTTTTGCAAAATTACTTTGATTTTTGAAACTCATTTTTGGGATACGATTTCATTCTTTTGGTAATTTTGTTTCGTCATATAGCATATTTTATAATATTTCCTTTTCATTCTCATCAAAAATGGAAAAGAAAAGTAACCTCTAAAAATTTCACCAAATATGCTTTCATTTCATCCTTATTTCTACTATTTAAGGTGCACTTTCATAAAGAAAAAAGATACTAAATATTACTTTAGATGTAGTCAACTTCAAGGATTTCTAAAGTATCTCATACAGATGTAATAATTTCCACATCCTTGCTAATTATATAAATGACAATTCATTAAAAAATTTACGCCCCGCAGAAGTAACGAATCCAAAGAAAGCACAGGAAATAATAACGATTTAAGTCGTAACACAACAAGGATTTCCCCATACAGCGAGGAATACAGGACATTTCATGACGGTCTGAAAGGAGGGTTTCTTTTTTCACATTTGCTAAAATGACATCACACACAATTTTACAATTTACTCTAGAAGCAACAATTTGTGATCATAAAGAGTTTAATCAATCCTACTTAAAAACAGGATTTGAATAAAATTAATCACAGAAGCTTTTGATTAGAAGCAGTAGATAAAAATTTTTTCTATTTATTGCGCACATATAAAATCTGCTCCAAAAGAAATATTCCCTAGACACGAATATCGAGAAAACAAATAGTTCCAAAAAACAAAAAATACTAATGTATATATAATTTTGTAACACAAATTCCATGCGAAAATAATATGAAAATCGATTATGGGTTTACTACAATAAGCACATTTTATTTGTATTATTTTTTCACATTATGACTCCTAATGAGCAAAAATTACTGAAATTGTGCAATAGACGTGTTCGAAATTACCTCAATTACATTTTCATTCCCTCCTTTTAATTTACATTGGTCAAATTTTTTTAAAAAATAGGTATGTTTTTTCATATTTTTGGCATTTGTGCAATACATTAAAGAATAAGATATATAAATTCAAAAAAGACTTACATTACTAAATCAATAATTACTAGGACTACTGAAATCTGTTAAATAGGCTAATTCGAATTCTTTCTTTGGCTGGTTATTTTATTCACAAAAATTAATTTATTAAAAATATATTAAGTATTGCTCAATTAGAGATGTATGTGTGTGTGTGTTAGTTAAAGGCACCCAGTTTATTTTTTTTTACACTTAAAACACAAACATTATGTTTATTAAAATAAAACTGAAAATTGTAGTCGAAATTTGATTCTTCTAATATTAAGGGAAAACAAAAACGAACTTTTCTCAAAAATTTCTCTGGCCATAATGGAATATAAAATCAATGAAAACAGGAAACTTAATTTCAATTAAGCATAGAAAGCAAATGAGAAATTGATCATAGAAAGAAATTTAAATCCTATTTAAACTAACTAACGAGTTTCAGTTTCCGTGTTGGATAAAAATCTATTTCTTGTGAATTTGAATTTATGAAATTTCTTTTGCTGAAGTAACAACCGGCTTCTTTCAAAACCTTATATGTATATCTTAAAATTTCCTTCTAGAAATTATTGGACACTCAAGGACCTTCACAGACATTCTATTCAAGATTAAGCTTTTAATTTATCTTCAAAATCTGTTTTATCATATGAAACTAGTTCGATACCATTCAACGTTTATTAAAATTTTATTTCTTTGTTTTATATATATTCACAGTTTCTCCCATTTTATACTTTAAACCAGACTGATAACAGACGCTATCCATTCGTATACGTTATGCAAATGTACGAGGTAACTCCACTTTAACGCACAAGAGGCATTACAAAGCTGCTGTAGTTTATAATGACCTTGCTTTTAGCATCGTATAGTCAGCGCTTGAAAGTATTCGTTGTTCTAACGTTTTCTAGACGCATCCTTTAAAATATTAAAGAAAAAAATTTGTAACAAAAAAAATCAAAAATTAGTAATAAACTTAACTTAAGCTCTCCGTGTATGGTCTCAAAAAACTGCAACTTAGTTAAGGCGGTTGGGGTCTTTTAGTTTATGTTTTCACACAATAGCATTCAGTAATTGGCTTAAAAGGAGGCAATTATAGTACAAATTTTCAGATGACCTTTGAGATATATTTTATTTAATATTGTTAAATAGAAAAACACAACTGCTTACACAGGATTACTCTCACTGATTGAACATTTCTCCGAGATTTTCAAACAAAACCAATTTTTCTGTAGAATGATATAAAATAGACAATTTTTTTGCTGATAAATCTTCAAACCACAGAAAGTGCGAAATTAAAGGGGGACACACGATTTTTTTTTCATTTTTTGTTGTTCTAAACTTCATTTAAGGTATCAGACTACGTTCGGAACGGTTATTTTAAAAAAGCGCATAAATGGATAATTTTCATGATATTTAGTGTCACTTAGATTAGAATAAGTATAAAATTGTTTTAAGGATATTTTGACAAAAAAAATTTAAATAGAATATTTTGACAAAAAATGAACATAGAATGCCCTATTTTCAAAATGTTCTCCTTTTGTGAAAAATGCTTCTATTATAATAATATTTTGCCTATATATAGCTCAAACCTCTGTACAGAGGCTCAACTACGAATTTTGAAAAATTCACGTTATTTTCAGAATTATAACCAATTAAAAATATATAATTATCGGCGTTTTTTTCTTAAAATTTCTTCCCCCCCCCCCTCTGTTGTCCTAAAACATAGATAAACCCACTTCTAAGCTATATATTTCAAAAATTCTAGTTGAGCCCCTGTACAGATGTCTGAGCTATATACAGGTAAAATATTATTATAATAGAGGCTTTATTCACAAAAGGAGAATAATTTGAAGATGGGTCATTCTATGTTCATTTTTTGTCAAAATATTATACTTAAATAATTTTTTATTGTATTACTATTCTTAAAACAATTTTATATACATTTTCTAATCTAAGTGACACTAAATATCATAAATATTATCCATTTATACACTTTTGCAAAATCACGGTTCCGAAAGTAGTCGGATACCTTAAAAGGATTGTTTGATTTAAATAAGCAGCCCCTTCCCCAAATTTGAAGTGATAAAAAAAGGGATTTATTTGAAATAACGTACTCCAGCAAAGGCGCACTACGCTGTTTACGTTTTTATTAATTTGATGACAAGAACGACATGCATGTGTGGATGAAAATATTTAAGTAGATGACAGTATATTTATAGATAAATAACACCGCGAAATGTATATATTTTCAATTTAGCGTACCCAATTTAATTTCAACATATTTAATTTATATTAATCATAAAAAAATTAGAAATGCAAGTTTAGCACAGATTCAAAGCGTAATGTTACTTCTAAAATAAACTAAAAGTCTATTATGCTTCTAACAATTAGAATTCCATTTGAATTAGATCACTTCATTTTAAAAATACGAAGTTTCTTCATTTAAACGAACAACTTTTTCAAAAGCTGTATTCAGCGATAACTTTATTGGGATATCATGCAGTTTCTCCTCACGCGAAAGATACTTTTTCTTTTAGCCCAATTTACTCCCTATTTACAGACAAAATCTACTGCAAAGAAATATATAGTGTGTGTAGAATATTTTTCATTTTATTATCACCAATTTAAATGATAAATCTTAATTTTATTACTTAAGGTGACTGCCTACCTTCGGACCCAATTTTTTTTTATAAAAACAAATTTTTGAAACAAATTGAGTGTGTTTAGGAAGAAAAATATATGTAAATACATAAGTTTTTTTTAATAAATATTGTACTTTTAGAAAAATTGGTTGTTTTCAAGGAAATTTTACCAAATTTTTACTAAAACGGGTAACATTGTATAAAAATTTCTAATACAATTATCATAATTTTCTTTATACACAACATACATATTACGGTGCTCTTCAAAATGAACCAAAATCTAAGAGAAATATGAAAATACAAAAAAATTACAGACAATTATACATAAAAAATATCAAAATTTTCATATTAATAAAGTTTTTTCTTTATGAAAACTACCCTACATGAAAAAATATTTAACCTACAACAAAACTTATGGTTCCTCTTATGAAAAATAATATAACAAACATTCTCACAAAATTTCAAAACGTTATCCGGTTTTGTTCTTAAGATATCATGTATCGGCTAAAGAGTTTCTTTCGAAAAAATAATTTTGAGAAAAACTCATTTAAAGTTTTATCTTACTGCCCTTTTGCATAGAGTGATGTTTTTTAAAATCACTATAACTTTATTTCTATTTCGCGTAAAGGAAAAAGAAAAACTGTTTTGGAAATAAAAATGTTCAAACTATAAGATTTTGAAATAAAAAAAATGCCTTACGTAGACGAAAAACGAAATTTTCAAGGTGACCTTAATAGTGTCATAGAGAGGCCATTAGCGACAGACTTCGTAATTTTGCACCTCAGTCAAGTGAAGGACACCTGAGCCAACATTCACTTTCCAAACTGTCACATAAGGACTTTGAAACTAGACAGATTTAATGTACACCAGCCCCCTCCCTATACAGCACCACTTAGTGGCATCGTGGCGTAATGTTGGTTGATTGATTGATTGAATATTAACGTCGTACTGTATAGGCTACACGAGGGCTTTTGGCGACGGACCACGTAATTTTGAACCATGGTCAAGTGACGTGGACGACACCTAAGTTAGCACCCCCTCTCCTAACTACCACACTACACCAACGGGAGGACGTTTCAGCTCTCGACAGATTTAACTTGCATCGCTGCCCTACACGGAGGGTCTTTAGTGGTACTGGGCTCGAACTCGTGACAAGGCAAGTCACGATCCGATACCTATACCACTCGGCTACCGCGGCCTAGGCGTAATGTTGGGTATTAGGGCCACCCCGCAAAGTCTGATTTTGGGCTCCAAGCCGGATCTTACAAAGGTTTGCAAAACCACAACATAATATAGGCCAGGGATAGCGAACCAATGCACTCGTGCCATTATTGGCACGCTCCACAATACTTTGGTCACTCGATCGATTAAATTGGTTTCATTTCAGTTCAGAAACTATATTATTACTTGAACCCCCCCAAACTTAGAAAAAATATAAAAGACTAAGATGTACATGAGAAATCAAAGAAATAAAAAGTTATTGAAGAATTTATTTCCGTAACTGATTCTTCAATCAAGAAATTTTCAGTGAGATTTCCTCAGTTCAAAGAATTATCAGAAACACTCAAGCTTATTATGTACCCTGATGCGGCTTCATTTGATAAATTTAACTTGTTCAAATTTGATTAGAAACTGAAGGAATTGAAATGCCATTGATTGATTTCTAGTCTAATTCAATGCACATTCAAAAAAATTTTGGAACAAGGAAAAAGTTCGAATTGATTGAAACAAAAAGATTAACAAGCAATATAAGTAAAAATGCCAGTAACGGAATTTGGAAATATTTAATTCGATTCCAGATACATTTAACTGTTTGAAGAAGCAGGCTCATGCTACATAAACCATATTTTCATGGATCTATGCCTGCGAGTCATTATTTTCAGAGATGAATAACATTCAAGACTCGCTTAGAAACCACTTGGCAGATTACTCCAATTCAACATGCATTCTGCTAAAAGTAACATCTTACAATGTTCTAAGTTATTTGCCATCTAATCTGCAACAACAGAAGTCACACTAAGGCTACTTAAATTTAATTAGACATATAACTAAAATAGTTTCTTCTGCACAGTGCAAAATTTATAATTATTATTATTATTTTGAAGTAAATAAAGAGTTGTGTTGTTCGTATTTTCCCAATAACCTCAAGTAAAAATTATTTGGCGGCACGTCTATACCTCATTAAACATTTCTTCAGAAAAAATGGCACGTTGATACATAAAGGTTCGCCACCCCTGGTATAGGCTTTGGACCCCCTAATTCTGACCTTCCCCTGCAATGCGGTGGTTGTGGGGGTGTACGTTACGCCTCAGGCAAGACTCGAATCCATGACACGACAAATGCAACACAAACTGTAAGGTTGCGGCTATAACAATTGTGCTACCGCGACCACGTGACAAATCTTGTAATTTTTATGCTATTAATTATGGATCCATTGAAAAATTAAACGAAGTCCTATATAAACTGAATTAATGCTGTCTTCGTACGAGAGCTTGAACTAAACGCGAAGCACATTTCAGACAGAAAAATGCCTCAATTTCCATGGAAATTTGCATTATAACTCGTACCTCTGTTAACAATATAGTGTTTTTAAAAACAAATTATTCCATGAATACTTTCTTTTTCGTTTTAATACGTGAAGGCATAGCCCATTTAAAATTACGGTATAGGAGAAAAAACGCGAAACACATTTTACACCAGAAAAAATGATTCAACTCGGCTAAAAATGGGAAGTATGATAAAAATGCTGCTCTCTAAAGGATATTGAAGCCAGAATATCATATAAAACGTTCATTTCTTTTATATCTGAAAAAATGTTCCAAATTTGCGTCCTATTCTTTAACATTTACCGAAAACAGCCTTAAAAGTTCAAAAAGAAACGTTAATCGTGGTTAGTCTGATGAGTTTTATAAAATGAGAATTCTCCTTCTCCCCCTCTCACCACAGTTAAGTCTTTCAATAAAAATGGAACAAAATATCCATCTATATTATTTTTTTAAAATTAACCGAAATTTGCATTAAAATAAAATATCAACAAAGAAAAATGCATGAATAGATAGATTTTTCCAAATGCATGCATTCGGTAGAATAATTATAAAAAACCATTCAGTACGTAATTAATTAAAGGCATTTTTAAATTAAAATTAATATATAAGAAGCCAAAATTTCAGAAGAGATTCCAATTCTCTCTTTATTTTTTTATTTCTTATACCTTTCTAATAAACTTTCTTTTGCATTAAAACATTTTAAAGTATTATGAAACCCGTACAGCAAAATGCAATTCAAACGCAAAGAATTGCAATGCTTTTAATTAGTAATCAAGTCCTGCTAATGAAATAATTAAATTGTTGAAAGCATTTCAATGTGTTATCAAACTTCTCTGTCGATAAATAAGCAATGATAAAGTGGTGCAAATCAACAAAGAGCATTCGTATGTTTTATACTCAGAAAACTACACAAATTTATGATGACCCTTAAGGCATGAATTATTATTATCAGATAACTGAAAGACATGGTGTGTCAGGTAGAATACTTTAGCATTGTCAGAGAAAAGAACCGAAATAGGTAAATAAATGACCAACGTATATACAGTGACTGTGTGGACGACATTATGTACCTGACAAAAATCGTAAAGATACATACGTATGAGGACCAAGTTGCCTATAAACTAAGAGATAACTTGCTTTCACCTAAATCTCTCAAACATATCTCCTCCTCTAAAAACAGCTATTAATACTTTAAGGCTGCTTGCTTTTCGCGAAAGAAGATATACAAGTTAAATTCTGGTTTTTGGGAGTCTTATTTTAAGGTTACCCTAACAAGGTATAGGTGAATACTTTATCTTTTAGCTAAGTTGAGGGGTTTTCCCAGAAGTTGGTTCTTCTGCTTATCAGGGCTGTGCGATTGCTAAGCCGAAGATCGTATTTTAAAGCAAACGCGCTGAGAAATACTTTTTAAGAGATTGGCAGTATACCTAGGTAATATTTTACTAAGAGTAAAATACATTAGACTGCATTTACGACGAGTCAAATCTGGAGGTGAATCTTTTGATCTTTGTGTGAGACTTTTACCCAAGTACTAGAAAAAACTCAATGGAAATTATACCATTTTTTGTGTCAGAGTTTATTTCACCACAACACGTATTCCACATTAATCCAAGAACACTGAATTGATCTCATATGTATACTGTACAATACACATACTTTAAAATTTATTTTTAAAGAATTATGCATACCTATCATTAAGTAATATTATATTCATGATATGCCATCGTTCTCTCTTTTCTGCATTGTTATATGAACATTTTTTTTATTTAAGGCTACCTTAGTCTAATATTAAATTATATTAAAGATTGCAACAAATTTTGTACTACTTATTTCTGATATTGTACCACAACTTCTTTTTCCCTGTGTACAAAATATGTTCTATAACTATATCTCGTTTCTTTTACTGCAATGCTAAATTGACTTCTTGTGCATTATATATCAAAAAAAAAATAAAACAAATAAAAAATACATATTCAGAGAATGTTTCTAATGCCAGAACATATATTACGTAATGCGATACAATCACAAGTTTATAGCAGTGGCGTAACGGAGAACATTAGCCTCCTCCCGCAAACACAAATTTTGGGCCCCAAGCCAAAACACATACTTAGCGTCAGTTAAACTCTGGGCCCCCTAGAGTCCCTGCCCACCCCCGTAATGTGGGGGTGTACGTTACGCCACTGGTTTATAGTAATATCAAATTTTTATTACCGAAAAATGTGTGTACTTGGAGTTGAGGCCTTTATCTTTCAACATTACGTTAAGAAAACCTTGTTGTATTGTCATTCATTGTATATTGCATGCAAAAACATGCTTCAGTACTCTTCAACATTACTGCTATTTAACTATCATGCAGCATTAATAATAATACGTTTGCTTAGATATCCCGCTACACATGTGCTGAATTTTAATCATGTAATGTCATATTATAATAGATTACACAGTAACTTATTACAAAAATCATACAGAATTATATTAAAAAAAAGATAATTCAATTCCACCAAAATAACGGCTAAATTTGCTTAGTTATTTTATATGTACTATTAAATTTATCGATATTTCCAGTATCTAACAAAAGAAATTTAAAAAAACTAACAAAAGGAATGGTTGCATATGTACAGAATAAAATATATAAAATAAGAGTTTTCTCAAATATTTCGCCAGCAAAACTGACGCATTTCAATTAGTTATTAATTCAATTAACACTAATTCACTTTCAAGCTAGATGAAGTTTAATTTTTTAAACTGATGTATAGGCTAATACTCAGTTATGTGATTTATGTGTATTACTCGTATATATTCAAAACAGTCATGCATAAGTATGAAGTTATTTATTAATTCATAAACATATTAATCAATATTACTCTTTATATTTCAATACTTTTTACTACTTTAAAAATTCCAGGAAAATTCTTCTCAATTGGTTACTGGTCAGAAAAAATATATTCTATCATTATCCAAAACTATAAATAAAATCTATATCTTGAAAAAAAATTTTAAATAAAAACCTTTATCTATTTCAAAACATTATATGGTGTCGAAGATAAAAACGATATAGTGGAGGTTAATTCTCGTGGACTCCCAACTTGCTCAAATCTCATAATTGATTAAATCACGCATTACTCAGACACCCAAAGAAAAAAAAATCAATTCAGAGAATTTTTATCATATAGATATCATGGGTGATATCTAGTTTGAAAACTCGTTTGATCCATCCTCGGACATCATATATCAAAAGAAAATATAAACAAATCAACCAAAAAAATCTCGATTCATTTACTCATGTAGAACATCATGTTTCCAAAAAGTGATAACGACCGATCTTTACCCAAACCACCGTTTCAGACATGAAGATGATTGCAAACTAGTGACAATGGTGCCCTCATTTTGAACGGGTAGCCTCTTCCCGAAGGGTCAAGATCAGAGATTCAAGTATCAAGGTGAAAGCTTATCACCAGCCTTGGATTAAGTTGCAGAGTGAGAGCACCCCGTTGATCTGGTTGCTTCTGAGATGAATATCAAGGATGAATACAGTGTCATTTCATTCACAGCCTTAAAATCTAATTTCATACCAGCCAGATCTAGTAGGTGTGAAAAACAAAATACTCGAAAGTTAATTGATATTGATTACTATCGCGTTTTCTCAATTCAACAGTCTTGACTTTTATCCTAATTCAAGTCGATAACTTTTTTTTAAAAAACAATGGGGGAAAGGAATGTAATAAATATTGATGAGTTGATACAATCTGTCGTATGTATGTTAGCTTTAGGAATTGTACATGGAAGTAAACAAATGTAACACTGCTTTCGTCTGTAATTTTATCTAGTGATTTGAAATGATTTAAATAGATTGCGTTTAACATGATCTTGTACACAAGAAAAGCAAAATGTAAACATAAAATGAGAATTGCCGCTTGTGTATTGTCAGTAGTTGTCAAACGATGTTAAAATGAGGATTGATGCAGAGATTTCGAAGAATTAATAGAAATGCGCTATTCCGTGTGCAAAAAGAAAATATTTCATACTATATTACTCACTATTACTATAGTACTATTAAAAATTTAAAAAAAAATTACTATACATACATATTTATTTAATATATAGATAGATAGATGTACATTGGTATAAAGTTGCTGCAGATTATCTTGGAAGTTCAAAATTATAACACTTGACGAATTGTTACAAAAAAAAAATAGTCAGCAATTTAAATATAATTAATTGACTTTGTAAGCTAAACAATTAACAATACAATTTATTTCTTAAATATTTCACGATTGTTCATTTTAATAGTGAGGTAATAATACCAATATTTAAGTTTTCATGAAAGGGCAAAGGGGGTCTTTGACTTTGTAAAAGAAAATAGTAAGAAATATTGAAGAAAAAAAATAACAGCCCTCACAACATCAACTTTGATATAATTCTAACATTTCCACCGTTTCCTTGGAAATTATATTGAATGAGTATTGTACTGTATTGAAAATGAATAAAATGCCATCAGTTAAGTTTAACGTTCACTAGTTGCTAAGCAACGCTGAGAGCATTCGACGACGAAATATTTAGCGTTCTGTCATACATTCATGTCTCAATACAATAGTGTTCGATTTATTTTTACAATTGCTACTTTATATTAAAACTACATCGAAATTTACTCTTTAATGCTCTCTCTACTTATGATTTAAATATTTATTCTAAATATTCTCTAAAGAATTTCATTCCAAAATAAGTTATTTTATCAATGAATGTGTGTGTGTGTATTCACAGTTCAATTCACAAGCATTTCTACTTAAACTGTTAAATATTTTGTGCGTAATATATTATGTGTTCCTTTCATTATTGAAATACTTTTTTAACCAAAATTTCTTTTAAACTCATATGATTGTAGTTAATCACGTAAATACCAACACTTTTTTTTAATAAAAGGTAGTAATGAATAAAATAATTTTAAAAATATTGTTAACAGATAAATTAGTATTAAATCATATTTATGATGTAATATTATTTCATGTAATAGAAACTAAAAAATATAAGTTCAGATCAGCGGAACTGTTTTTTTTTTCCTATAAAATTTATGACAATACGCATTTTTTTTACAGCATGTTATATAATTACAAATACTTATAAATAAATAAATAACAACGTTTTCTGTACGTTACATAAAAATGTTTAACGAATTTTTTGGTTTTTCTTGGAAAGAAATTGAAAGATAATTATTTTTCAGAGACAAATTAATTTTTACATTTATTTATTAACAATGTATCTGGCGCGTTATAATTAAATTAAACGACAGGAGGGAGATATATCCAAAATAAAATACTTCACAAACAAAAGCATTTGAAACAAAAAAACTCAGTTTTTTTTCAAAGAATAGAAAAAGATTATCGTAAAGTTTATGCATACATGCGGCGATTTAATTTCACATAATCGTACCGGTAATCACCGATAATCAGTCCCAAAGTACTTCAGAATGTGTGTTATCTATAATAAAAAATTTAACAAAAACAAGTACAAATAGTATAGAATACGATATTAAAAGAAAAACAAATTCATAATTATTGGAAGATCTTTGAATTGTGTGTGCCAACATAAACTCATTCAATAGTTTCTAAAACTAGTAAAATATGTAGTTTAATTCAAATAATTCTTATCCATAGTATCCTGGTAGTGAGCAAAGAAACTGAAATCTTTGGTGAAGACTGGAATACCATGATCAGGACATACTTAGCCGGCGTCGGTTCATTTTATCTATTTATAAGAGAGCTATTCAGCTTATCTGAAGATAACATCTCTATTCGAGTACGGCTTGCCGTCTTTAATCTTTCAGCTCTCCTCGATTGGATTTTTTTTATACATGACCTTGAAAACTATAATTTGTGAATAAAGAAACACTTTAATAGCAGTGATTAAAACTTTCTATATAGCCTAAACTGCTCCTATTACTGACAAAGAAGTGATTAATGTGCCCGGCAAACCTTGTTTTTAATTCTATTTTAAAAGCGAAATGACCTCTTAATACTTTTTTAACTATCCTTATTAATATTTTTTGAACATTAAAAAACTATTATATACAAAATTGGATTTCTTGTTGGTTTTATGTGAGACTAGTTGACTAGTCTCAATTTTTTTTCTTCGTATCTTGTAATATGGCGAGTATTTAAATTACAAAATATTGTTCGTTATAAAATACAGTTATCACAACTCTAAAGTAGATTGGGTGTTTCGGAGGGGAAAAATAATAAGTACGTTATGCTTTTGATATATCTTTCATGCATATATGTGATATAAATCATATATATTATTAGCGTATATACAAAATCTGCTCGGCACCTTAGGGTGAAAGAACCAGGCAGTTAGAAAGCCATTTCTTGCCACTTACTTTAAAGCCCTTTTTTAAAAAATTTAAATTAGTGCTTATACTGAGTGTTAATTCTGTTTCATTTACCTCTAAACATTATAGTAAACATTTATTCTATATCATTTCACACTTCACTTGATCATTATCATAGAAAGTGAATATGTTATTGTGACTAATGTCACTTGCCTGACGAAGTCAGATCGAGGCCCGAGAAATTCATCGCGGCTAAAGGCTAGAATTTTTATGCCTAGCGTAACCTTAGCTTTGAGCACCATGCAGGTGACAGTACAATTTTTCCCGGTTCCACCCTGGCCTCCCACATCTCTTCCCCTTCCACCAACCACACGAGAGGACTTGCGGCTAGACGGCTAGTTAGAGTACCTCCATGCAACAAAGGCACTATACATTTACAAACATCCATGTCTTCCTCGGGATTCGAACCAGTCCCTACGGCCCCGCAGTCAGCGTCACTAACCACTATACCGGTTATGCGACACAGTGAATATACATTGTACATCGCGGATCATTGTAAATTTATTAATTTGGATTTCGAGCATGAGAGGTTGAAGACCTCTAGCATATAGGGATAAAGAATAATAATTTCACAATTTATTATGCCGCAAAGGTGTTATGATTTTGGACATCAAATAAAATTATTTTTTACAATATAAATAACCAAAAATGATTATTGATTAATGAGAGGGCAGAGTAATACAATATACATTTCGCAACACAGATTTCATACATATATATATATATATATAACTCCAGCTCTCTCATCACCATCAAATCAGATCGATTGAAGCTTTTTCCGTCTTCCACTTTACCGTGCCCTGCAATTTCCACAGTAGGTTTACTTAAAGATTTAATACTAGAGGAGTTATTAAATGTATTGGATGTTTTTTAATAAAAACTTAATTGGCGTGCTCTCATCCCAATAAATTAAAAAAGTAAAATATACGTTTTTAACACGTTTTATGAGCTTCACTTGTATGTAACGGAATCTTTGAACTCAATTTTTACCTACTTTAAAGCTGTCTTCGGTTAATGTTAAAGAATAGGCCCCGAATTTGGAACATTTTTTCAGATATAAAAGAAATGAAAAATTAATGATATTCTGGCTTCACTATCCTTTAGAGATCAGCATTTTTTGTCATACTTCCCATTTTAAACTGAATGAGATTCATTTTTTCTGGTATAAAATGTGTTTTGCGTTTTTTCTCCTATACCGTAATGTTAAATGAGTTATGTATTCACGTATTAAAACGAAAAAGAATGTATTTATGGAATATTTTAAATTTTTTGAAAACACTATATTGTTAACAGATGTATGAGTTATAGTATTGCAAATTTCCATGGAAATTGAGGTATTTTTTCTGTCTGAAAATGTGCTTCGTGTTTAGATCAAGCTCTCGTACTTTTACCGATGACAGCCTTAAAAAAGGTCAGATTAGCACACTTGTCCAAGATCGATGACAATACAATAACTTAATAATTTGGTTCCATTGTCCTGATCAAGATCATCAGGATTAACGATTTTCAATTTCCAGATCTCATCCTGCATCTGGCGACTAATTTCAGATCCCATTTCCAGATTTGGCGACTAAAAGATTAAGTTGCATCTTAGTTCGATCAATTATGAAAGGCTGTTTTTTAGTTTTTTTAAACTATAATTTATTCTTTAATAAAAATTGTTTTGCCTCTTTACCCAATAAAAGCTCAAGTACTTCAAATTCATTCCACTTGAGGCACTACACAAGAAAAAAAAATTATTTTTTTAATATTTTTATCTATGTACCAG
The DNA here is from genome assembly GCA_019973955.1 of Trichonephila inaurata madagascariensis. Taxonomy (NCBI): domain Eukaryota; kingdom Metazoa; phylum Arthropoda; class Arachnida; order Araneae; family Nephilidae; genus Trichonephila; species Trichonephila inaurata. Next base: position 142,150 of record BMAV01013625.1, on the reverse strand, counting down.
AGAACATCTTTTGCAAATAGGCAGGTTTCGAAATTCTAAAAAAAATGTTTTCGATTCATCCTAATATACAACACCATCAGATATGTAAAATAGCTATAAATAATAGACACAGAATGCAATCCTGGTGTAAATATAAGCTGCGAATGGAAAGGCATCAATTATAAATTACATAAAGCTTTTCATTGCAAGGAATAATTAATGATGATTAATAGGTAAGCCGAAGGGCTCTAATGTATTGTAAGCTAAAGAATAATGAATACAAATTAAATAATAATAGTGACAATAATTTATGTATCAAGTTTGATATATTATCTAATGAAGTGTTAAACTCAAACAGCATTCTCTAAATGTAAATTATGTACACTTGGTTAGAAAAAGCAAATAGCTAAATGTATTCAAGACCTGGACTTATAGTTAAATTACCATTTATAGTATTTTTATGCTAATCTAAAATATTTATTTTTACTATGCGACATAAATAGTTAATTTCGCGTTTATATATAGTGTATTTATTTATTTATTTATTTTGGAGGAAGAAGAGTAGACTCGACGCGTGGTTGTCACTAATTGACTTAAACTGATGAAAAACCCCGTAGATTTAAAAAGAAAAGTCAAGGGAAATATCGTCAATTATTTCAGTAAAAGTAAAATGAATTGTAATTTGAATTTTGAAAAAAAAAATATGAAGAAATAGGATACTGATGACGGACTTATAAACTTTACTCTCCGAGATTTCCTCATTATCTGAAAATTAAAACGAAATTAGGACAAACTAAGGATAATAGTTTAAAAGTGAAGAAAAACACACCATAAAATCTCGAGATCTTAGAAATCAAACTACATGCTAGTAAGTGGAACTAAATTTGTAAGCTAACACAAGTAAATTACAGTATTGCTTTGCTATTTATTATGGAGAAAATTAACTTATTACAAGACCTCGCAAATGATTAGACCTATAGGTATGCAATTTTGCTAGTATGTTTCTTTTGTTGAGTAGGGATCCGTTCAGGTATGCAATTTTGCTAGTGTGTTTCTTTTGTTGAGTAGAGATCCGTTCAGAACAGAATTTAAGGAAATTGACTTCCAAAGGCGGCAACTGGGGTTTTAGTTAAAAAAATTCTCGTTCTCAATAAAATGTTTCTTGGGTACGTTAAATTAATTAAATCCATACAACTGTGTGAAACAGAATGGAGCTGAATACTTTAATGCAATTTTTTAAAATTTTGGTTCGGATTTAATTTAGATAGCTTACTGATTGTTTATTAATTCCGCACATAAGAAAATACGAGGACTACTGATAGTGGACTTAGTCATTTTGAACCACAGTCAAGTAAGTGACAACGGCATTCAAACTTGGGACACCATTTTTCTCACTTCCACACCACGTCACTAGAGAACTAAAAGCTCTTTTAGTTTTAAAGTACACCAAACCTGTTACATGACAGGTTTTTAGATTGATCGCTAATTAACGTCGCATTCTGAAGAAACAAAACTGTTACTGACGCGGACTGACACTTCACTCTCCAAACTTCCATACCACGCCAACGTAAGGGCTTAGAGCCCTGATATATTTAACATACATTAGCCTCCCAACATAACAGGTCTCTAGAGGAATCAGGATTTAACTGAAAGAAAACTCCGGCCATGAATGCACAATTTGTGGTCGTAATTACTCGGACCGTAATTACGATAACGGTATAATACGAATAAATATTAAAAATTCTACGGTGTCCAATGATTCAAATTTCATTTCAAAAATTCCAAAACTATAAACATTTATCTTCCGATGTATAAATATTTCTGAACGATAAGCTTCAAACGAGTTATAGAATGAATCGTCTTTCCAATACATATTAAACTTTATTTTGCATCCAATAATTTTATTTTAAATCCCTCCATTTCCATCTCAATAAATTAAAAATTATAAAATGCATTTTTATTTGTTATTTTGCTAGAAACTTTAATTTCAAACAAAAACTTAATCAGAATTTAAAAATAATTCCGTGAAGCTCAAAAGAAACAAATGAACATTCAATAATTGTGATTCAACACTTAGATTCACAACCAAGACAATGCAAATAAGAAAAGATTTCTCTAGATGAAGGATATTTTTGCTATTCCCAATACAAAACTTCCGTATTATTCTATTCATCTAATATTTTTACTCGACGACTGATGAATGGAAACTCTTGTAATAAAAGAAGATATTTGTACGATTCTTTAAGGCAGCAGCCAATATAATTGTTATTGCTTCTCTTTGTTTTACCGCAAATGATTTCAAGCCTTTACGGTCGTATCTTGAGTGTTCATTTGAAATTGCTTCCGGTATTGGTTTGCGTAAAATTTATCCCTTTTCCTCATTTACTAATATTTATCAATCATACGTATTATGTGGGAATTGGTAAGCGGAACAATTGTGTATGTATTTTTAAAGTTATATAACATAAAATGTAGGAAGATTTTTCTTTCATTTATATATTGGAAAATAAAACTTAATCTCTTGAAAAGTGTGTAAATATATTTCAGGATTAATATTGGAAAATTGAATAAAGCATAATATACTGCGATACGTTTTCATATGTATAAATCGAATAAGTAATTTCTTCCAATCACTTACGAAATTATCTCAGATTTACAATATTCATTGGAAGGAACTTAATCATCACCGGCGTTGTTAAATTAACGTCGTGGTTTGAAATGAGAGAGAGGTGCCACTATTGACCCACCGAGGACCTGGGCCTGACGACGAGAGAGAATGTTGCCACAACTCGGGTGCTATCCTAGTTTCTTGATTATAATTAAAAATTAAGAGAACCGTCACCAATTAATTTTAATGTTACTTTTAAGTTCGACTTTAATAAAAAATCGAAGGAAAAAACACTTAATTTCTATGCATCCAATTTTCACACACACACAACCGAAAGCCATCTGAATTATATTTTAGAATTATGTTAACATTGTTCTACGACTCAATACGAGGTCTACTGTCGACGGATATGATCGCCTAACTGACCCATGGAAATTAGGATTTAAGGTAAAC